>JAAEEI010007066.1:39527-63330 GCA_012654025.1 Pachypsylla venusta
AAAAAAAAAAGTTAATCAAAACAGAAAATTGGATTGACAAAATTGAAATAAACTGCAAAATTAAAATGACCTGTAAAGAAAACTGAAATTGTTATTAGTAGGTACCTGAAAAAGAAAGAAAAAAAGTTAGTTGGTGAACTCCTGTAGGCTATAGGGAGCAATTTCCAACAGACGATTTTTTAAGTACAACTTAAAATCTTTGTAGTTCATACTTTTATTAGCATTATTTATTTATATAGTGAATGACTTGGTCATTAGATTGTTTTAAGCGTTCGGTTTCTGCCGCAACTTGTCTCCGGATTACGGGAGGTGCTATTCCTGCTAATTTGTAAATTTTTTCGACAGGTGTGGGATTGAGACATCCAGTAACGCTTCTTACTGCGTCATTCTTACACATCTTCATGGTGAGAATGTGGTGAACTCTTCCAAACAGTTGAGGAATACTCTGCGGCAGATAAACTTAGGGCCATGGCGGAAGTGCGTAGTACATGTGCTTGGGCTCCCCATGTTGTTCCTGTCAATCTTCTAATGATGTTATTTCTAGCTATTATTATTTTCTTTGTTGCCAGGCAATTTTCTTTAAAAGATAGAGTACGATTTAATTTTACTCCAAGGTATTTAGGTTAGTAATCATGTTCTAAGCTCCTCTGCTGCCATTTAACTTTCAGTCCTCAGTTTGCTTGTATATTCTTCAGATGGAATGCCGATACCACTGATTTTGTGGGATTTGGTCTCAATGTAATAGTTGGATAGATCTTTTAGTGCTGCTTCGAGTTTTCTTTCGACAGTTTCAAAACTTTCCCCTTGTGCTGTGATGGCTGTGTCGTCAGCATATATGAAATGAAAGGTGCTTGTTGAAGTTAGGGCTGTCGATATTTATATCAATAATATCGAATATTAACGATATATATTAAGGTTTCGATAATATCGATACTCTTCTTTCGATACGACGACCTTCAATTTGGTTTTGTCAGAACATTTGTTTTAGTTATTATGTGCTGTATTTTCATTGGCTGTAAGAACATCTGTTTTCGAATAACATATTTTTGTTCCACTCGTATATCTATGAAACATACTTCAAACCCAATGTTAACCGTCTCATATTAGTTAGTGTTTAGCAATGAAAACAATGCTTCCAGTGATTTGTATCTTTCTCATGTTGGGAAAAACTGTCTTTGGCAGCTGTTCCTCTTCCAAATATTACGAGAGACTTCAAAATAGTGAAGATGATTGGGAAGATGATGCCGAAGATGATGGTAAGTTTTCAGTTTTCAATACGATAGAGTACAATAATTTGTTGTTTTTTTTCACACCACATTTTTGTCTGGTGAGATTCAAACACACAAATTTAAGTTGTTGACCTTTCAACAGGACTCAGACTGTCATCATCAGACCAGAGCTATGCTAAATGATAGAACAATGAGTACACTAAACATTACAAGAAGCGAGTCTTGTTGAAAGTTCGCCAACTTAAGATTAAATTTAGCTATTCATTTATTTTAAATAGCAGACTGAATAAATAAGGGATCCATTCCCGGCTAGACACGTCGGTCATTTCGCAATGTACGTAAAGATCATCTCACGTTGACTTGATTTTTTTAAAAAAATATTTCCATTGGCAAAATGTTTTAACCCTTTGCGTAAAACTGTCCTAATTTTGGGACAAATCTTTAAACACATATAACTTAAAAACGGCTTGACGAATTTTGGTGTAGTTTGTGTGCTTTGATTGTGTTTCATTGTAGGTTAGCGTAGACAAGTTTTTAAAAATTCTTTTAATTAAAAATTATTTCTGAAGTTTTTTGAAAAATTAGAATTCTGCGTTCGACTACTAGTTTAGTGCCCCTAATGGTAAACTTTTTTTTTAGTTTTTCGTTTTTTAAAGATTGTAATGCTAAGTACAACCCCTCTTTTATCTATATTTAATAATAAACTTTGATATTTCAACAAGGAAATAGTTCTCTACTCTGTGTAAAGAAGTTGTCCTAGAATTAGGACACAAATGTTTAACAGAATTGTGTTTTGGTACTTGCCAGCTTTCAACTATAGCAAAATTGCAGTACACAGCCATGTATTTTTAATTTTTTCGGATTTTTTCTTCATTGATGTATGATTTATCAAGGATTTAATTTTCCTTTTCTTGAACATGGCGTGGTGTCTTAGGCGAGGTCCTAGATTACAATACTGAAGGTCCCGGGATCGATTCTTGCAATAGACCACACATTTATTTCCGATTTATCGTGAAAAAGAGGCCTTTGAGATATTCTCTTTTGACTTTTTCTGAATTCATAAGACTTATGTAACAAATTAAATTATGTACTACTAATAACTATATTAAAAATAAAAATTTGAAGAAGAAAAAAAAATCTACATTTGTGTATTTTAAATCGCCGAGTGTGAGTGTCCTATTTATAGGACAACCTATATCTCGAGATTGAAAAAAGCTAGCACAATGGGGTTTCCGCAAAAAAAAAAAAATTCTAAAAATCATCTGATTTTAATTGAAGAAAAAAATATTTTTTTCTATGAAAAATTACATATTCACACGGAAAGGGTTAACTTTAATCACTCGTGTCTTGTGTATGAATCACAGATTTTCAATTTTGGACTCCTAATTATTCAATATTTTGCCGAGGGAGTACCCCGACCCCCCTTTACATGGGGGCTACTTCATACCCCCCCGGAAGTATCCCCTCTCAAAGTGCTTCACCTCCCCCCTCCCCCAAAGATACAAAAGAAACCTAAATCCTTTATTATAATTATTATTATTTGCATTCTTTGCTATCTAATATTAATTATTTCTTTGTATATTTCTCTTTTTGAAATCACATATTATTTTTGTTGATATATTTTTATCAATTTTTCCTCTTTCATTTTATTAAAATTTCAACTTTTACCATGAATTTTAAAGATCTAAATTTGAAAAAGTCGATCCGACGAAAATTGAAATCCCAAAAAAACACTTCGTGTCAAAAAAGGCGTCAAGATTAGCAATATTCACCCCGCCCAAAATATACTTCTCGCAATAATTTAAAAACAACTGATATAAAAAAAGAACGTCAATAATCTGTGTACCATCACAATCGTTTCATAGTTTCCTTTCCTTAGTTGAAAATTCAACCCATGATCGCGGATCGCTAAATCAGGTTCTTGAACACTCTCAGTTGTTCTGATCTTAAAATATTGGAGGGGTTGATAAAATTAAAACAAAACTACCATGGCGTTGAACCAATTATTTCGGATTACAAAACCACGTTCTTGACCACTGCACACTCAGTTGTTCTGATTTTAAAATAGGAATTCTAATGATTTTAAAATCAGAACAACTGATTGTTCGCGGGTTGCGGAAACTTCAATGGCACGTTGAATACAGCAGTTCCTGTTTGATCACTGAATTAAAGCAACATCCAGCGATGTTTTACCAATTGGTGTCCACGTAGGTTCCCCTCTTTGTAAGGTTGGCTATTTATCCGGCCCAACCCAGGCTGGCTGTTGTCTATGTGGGTATTTGGTTTGTATTTCTCCAGCGAAGAGGGTTAAAATCCCGTCTGGAATGACTAATAGATGTGTTTTGTTCGGGAGAGAAATAGATTTTACTAACTGTTTTCCCGTGCTTCGCTACGGTTAAAAAAAATCAACAACAATTTCGAGATCACGAAATTAAATCGTCTCAATTTTATATTTTTGGTGGAACCGACCCCTGAAAGAACATGGCTCCTATTTAGAAAATTCAATAATTTACTCAAAGATATTACTTTTTGCACTACAGAAAATCTTCTTATAAAATTTCAGCTTTCTCGCTCATCCCGAAGTGATACTTCTTAACTATGGCTTTTTGGTGGAACAGACCCCGAGAGTGAGCACCGCTCCCAGAACTCAGCTCACTTGAGAATGTCGTAACTGACGAAAGCGCTCGTGGCTCATCAAATTATTTGTAGTTGATACATAAAAAAAAAATTCTAAAAAATTATTTCATAATGACTACAAACATCCTAAATACTATCTGTAAACTTATATTGAGTAAGTTGGAACAGACGGTTTGACTATATTGAGTAAGTTGGGACAAACGGTTTGACTATATTGAGTAAGTTGGGACAGACGGTTTGACTATACTGAGTAAGTTGGAACAGACGGTTTGACTCCGAGATCAAAAGTATAACCAACACTCACTACCTGATTTGGTTTATTATTTTCCATACTGAACTTTTTGAATTGTAACGGAAAGAATGCCCCCTCAATTTTTCTTTATTTTACGTTTCAAGGTACATAGAATCCAAAAATCGAATAAAAAAATAAGTTTGTCCGCAGGGATGGACACTTTTGCCACTTAGATGTGATCGATTTTAATGAAATTTGGTATGACTCTCCGTCACCGTCAGTCAGATATACAGGGTGGTCGCCAATTTATGATCTAAAAATCGAAAGTCGGCACCATTTTTCGGTACATAAAAGATATAACAAGAAACGCATCGGAAATGAAAAACATTTTTTGGCGAAAATTCAAACTGATTTGGAGAAAATTTAGTGATCATATTATATATTGACGACCACCCTGAATAGGGCTCCGTTCAATTTTTGCATGGAACCATATACCGGCAAAAAAACTCTGCCGATATGACTCATGGGTTTACTATTTTACTGGCTAAAAAAATACCCACTCCTTTTTCTGTGCCATCCCTTATTTGCGTAATTTTCCGAACGGTCATACCTACTTTGAAGTGCAGAAAATCGAATTTTTGATTGGGTTATTTTTTTGGGACCAGACAGATACTATTAATTTTTTTCTGAGCAACTAACCTAACTTAAAATATGATTAATTGAAAGTAGAAGGTTAATTTTCACTATTATATGGTGGGAAATACGAGAAAACTCACTTTTAAATGTTTAATTCACAATTTTATTGCTAGAAAATCGACGAAACTTTGGAAAAATCAAATGATAGTCGGATTTTTTTTAAATATGCAGAGAATTTTTTCATTATTATTTAAAAGGTTAGGTAACATTAAAAAAATAAAAAAAAAATCATTACGATTTTTTTTTTTCCGAATGGTGCAAGAGTTTTTAGGAAGCGACTTTATGAGAAGAACAAGTTTAATCGAGGCATGGCCGATCAAAACGTTTCCTAACCTCTCTGGGGGACGTTCATCTTAACGCTTATATTGATAAAATGAACTTGCACTGGACTTTTTTCATGTTGGTACAACTACGTCTGCTTCAGTTCAATATATTCAAATAGTTCAATAAATACGGAAGAAAAAGTTTTTTTTTTTTTTTGCAAAATAAATTAAAATTAAAGTGAATTAATTAATCTCCCACCCCAAAAACGTCTCAAAAGACTTTTTAAATTATATTAAACCACATTTTATGTTTGTAACTTGCTCAGAAAGAAATTAATAGTATCTGTCTGGTACCATTTTTTTTTTTTTTGNCCATTAGAATATTAAACTCATGTGCTAAATTGTTTGTATTTTTAGTTTTTATGATGCTTACGCTTATAGTAAATCCGAAGGAATTAGTTTTTCCGATTTTTTCCTTAACTATGAGGTGAGGAAATCATATGGTGTTAATCTGAATATCGAACTAATGGAAACCATACTTCAAGATCAAGATATCGAAAACTTATTTCCTACCCTTAAAAATAGCATTTTCCTAGCAGCTACAGTACAGAATATGGAGAATAAATTGATTAAAAAAATGGATGTTAACCGGTTTAAGCAATACAGTCATTTCAAACACGCAATAGGTAAGTTATTATGTTCACTGAAGTTTATACAGGGTGTAACATAAAATCAATGTCAATCCATTAACCACATATTCTGGAAACTAAAATAACATGATTTTACTCTATTTTTCTTCCCACTTTCAGGGCTACAGGCCCTTTTATGTCAATAACTTTCGTAAAATATTAAATTTATATCAATTAACTATTTTTATTTGACAAAATATTTGCAAAAATTTGGTCTGTTTACCACAAGAAGGTTGACTCATAAATAAAAAATTTTGTGTCAATTCTGATCATATGGGGGTATTTCAATCTATGTTAATAATAATACTGCTTATTTATACTGCTCGAATGAGACTAACGAGTCCCTTTACCCCACAGCAGTAAGCTTGTACTATTTTTGTGGTCAAATTCTCAATTAACAGAGAGGATAAAATCCTACCTTGACTGGGATTCGAACACGCGACCTCCTGATTACCGGGCGAGCGCTTGACCACTGCTACCAGTATGTTGAACCCCCAAAAATACTACTGCCGGCAGCCATCCTGTATATAGCCAGCACAAAAGTTACATTAACAAAAAACGTTTGAGTAATTTGTTTGAAAGGTCTGGTTGAGTGGATCTCATATCAAAAGGTTTCATCTTTCTATCTATTACGGTTCTTGAGATACAGAATGGAAAACATTAACATTTTTAAAACGGCCGGGCCCATATCTCGAGAACGGTAAGTCGTACAGTGGTGAAATTTGTTCTAATAAACATCTCCTTTCATTACCTTTAAAATGAATAAATGAAATCGCTTGATAAGTCATCTCATTTAGCATTATTGAGCTGACAGCGGCCCAGCCTAAACGGCCGGACACGGCTGAAACTTATTTGACCTAAAATTATTTCCCCAAAAATGAGGTCACATGTATTTTACTGCTTGCCGATATCTTGAATTGTTCTCGAGATACTTGGGGGTAGGTTGAGATTTTTGGCTCATTCATTTCATAAACTTTACCCCTAAGATTTGAAATTCTTACACCTCAGCCTCATGGATTTTTTGTGTGTATTGGGGTTAAGCTTATTTCTCTAGCTAAGGTACAAGTGCCCATCCCATAGTGTTTGAGCAATATTCTTATCAGATTGTTCTGGACGAGTTCCTCTTGGGGGATAAGTGATCCCATGATACTCACATTGCAATTGAGCAGGGCATTGCAATCAAAGATCACATGAGAGGCTTTTTCCTCTTCCTCCCCACATAGTGTACACAATGGGTTTTCTCTAAAGATTCCCATATTGTTTAGCTGCTTTCTGAGACGGCAATGTACTGTACATACACTGCTGTTCAAAATTAGGGGGACACTCTAAAATTTCAATAAATATCTTCCTTTATCTTCCTTAATGAATGGAAATGTAAATAATATTACTGATTCATGTCTTTTGGATGAATGATGGCATATTACAAGTAATTTTACCTTGTTACAAACTTTTCTAAACGTGTTTTTTTCAGATTATTACTGAATGCTCTATTCTAGCTGTTAGATAGAACTAAGCTTTCAGATAGAATATTTCGGATATTAATTGAATTATTGTCATGATATTAATTACTTTTCATTTAGTATTGTGTGAACCATCGTTTAGATTAGATATGTCCGATTTAAGTGAAGTACAGGTGGCTAGGGCGCTTGGTTTACTTGAAAGTGTTCTTTCATATCGTAATGTTGCTTTAAAATTAGAAGTATCAAAATCTGCCATTGGCCGTGCTGTCAAACGTTACCAAGAAACTGGATCTTACAAGAGACGAAGAGGGCAAGGTCGTAAAAAGAAGACAACCGCTAGGGATGATAGATTTCTTGTGAACTCCTCCCTGAGAAACCCGTTTCCGAATGCAACTGAGCTCCGGAACGAGCTTTTAAATGTGAGACAAGTGGCTGTATCCTCCCTTACAGGGAAAAGAAGACTGAAGAAAGCTGGATTACGGTCTTATAGGCCTGCCCGAGGTCCTCTGCTAAACATAAGACACCGGGACAGCTCGTCTTACATTTGGTCGGAACCATATAAACTGGTCTGAGGAGGATTGGGCTCGTATACTTTTTACAGATGAGTACAGATTTTGTTTACATCCGGATAATCAACGCAGGAGAGTAATGAGACGACCTGGTGAACGATATAATCAGACCAATATCATCGGAACAGTGGCTTTTGGTGGTGGGTCAGTTATGGTGTGGACAGGTATATCTTTAGGAGCTCGCACAGACCTTCACATTGTTAACGGAGGTGTTCCGACTGCAGATAGGTACATATCAGAGATTCTCGAAGAATATGTGATGCCGTATGCACCTTTCATTGGAGAGGGATTTCAACTCATGCATGAGGTCCTCTCGTCCACACGCAGCAAACTGCGTCAAGGAATATCTTCAAGTTGTTGGAATCGAGGCAATGAACTGGCCCGCACGTTCTCCCGATCTTAATCCAATTGAACATGTCTGGGACAAGCTAGGAAAACAAATTAAGAAGAAAAATCTGGCTCCTACAACAATAGAAACCCTCAAATTAGCTCTAATTGATGAATGGAACCAAATATCACAAGAGTTCATTGACAATCTCATCAAAAGCAAGCCCCGAAGAATTGAAGCAGTCATCAGAGCTAGGGAGGTAACACCAAGTACTAGAGAATCAACTCTCAGCAAAATTCTCAAGGTAGGCTAAGTTTTTGAATGAAAATTGAAAATATTGACTTTTGTCAAAAATCAGGTATTCTACTTTTTGTACAGAAAAATGCTTACTGTGCCGAAAGTATTCAATCTTTTTGTAAATAGTATTGAGTACAACTATGTTATTGCATCTGAGATGACCACGTATCCTTAGAATTCGAATAAGCATAAGAAAATTTGAAATTTTATAGTGTCCCCCTAATTTTGAACAGCAGTACAATGGTTCTCGATATACTAGAGATGGGCGGAAACTTTAGGTTCTTCCTGTATATGTATACAACAGTATCAAAGGAAACTTCAGTTTAGCAAAAACAGAGCCCAAAAAGATCAAGTATATTATAATGATGCCATAACGTACATACAGGGTGTGGCAATTAGTATTTCCATTTTTCAAAAAATCGCGGGAGGGGGAGTGATAGTGAAAGGAGCGAGGGATTTGTGATATTCAACACGATATGACATCTACTTTTTAGTTGTCGCAATGGTTTGGTCGAGCGTGAGCGTGCATCGTGCGTTCAAGTTGTTGTTTTTTAAAAAAGTGAACCATTATAGCCCCTCAGAGGGCGTTTCGCACAAGTTATGGTTTGCACTCCACTCCTGATCGAAAAACCTGATCGAAAAACAATTTTGAGTTGAACTCACAACTTTAGGACCACATCATCAGCTTTAGGCTGTATGGGGCTACCCATGCAGCCTATCGTTCTCGTGAGATTTCGCAGGACATGTTCACCAGTCGCCGGATTTGAGTCCCTGTGACTTCTTCCTGTGGGGTTACCTTAAGGCTGAGGTCTTCAAACATCGCCCTGGGACCTTTAAATAGTTAAAGGAGGCAATTCTGAAAGAAATTATCCAAATTGATGCTGGTATGCTGACGAGAGTCAATGAAAACTTCCGCGAAAGACTCCAAATGTGCATCACTCGCCAAGGCCGTCAGTTGGTTTATATTATATACGAAACATACATTGAAAAAAACTAGAATACACAGGCTCTCAGAATTCAAAATAATTTTTCAAATATCTCATTTACGTTTTTATTCAAATGAGGGAAAACTTACTACCACAGCCTGTACTTTGAATTTTTCAAATCTATATATTTATATAAAAGAGAATTTACCTATATCATATACAATGCTAGCGCCGGGTCGTTATGCGCATTTATCTCCATTAGCTACTCATTTTTATCCTGTGGTATCCATTCCAGATATAATCTGTTAAACTTGACGGATCCGTTCGAGGTAGCCCGTGTCTGTAAGCACTTACAGGCTACCTCTTTTATAACTATTTGGCTTTCTGAAAAGATATGAATTTCCCTTCGTGTGTAGTCTCTCCTGAATGTTTCCCCGTACACTCACTAACCATGTTTGATTGTTTATCGGTCTCAATTCATTTTGTTTCAGTTGCAATAAAGATCTCCTATCCTGAAGACAAAACCATAAAACAAGGCTTTATGTTTCTAGACGTGGAGTCGTACTTGCCTAATATTTTGATATCTGGTTTATTCAAGATGTCCTCTAGGAAAGGCAAATCTAAGAAAGGCAAATTGAAAGAATCAGGTATGTTTGCAAAGGTCCGAAACAGATAAATAAATTTCGAACACAAATATAAAAGCATGAAATTTTGAACGGAAAATAACGGAAAAATCAAGCTGATAACAAACCCTTTGCTACCGGGCAGGAGTAATGCGACATGAATTTGGTATCGCGCAGGAGTAAGGCGGCATGAAAAAGCAAATCACCTGATTGATTTATCAATGGCCGCGAATTTGATTTCTCCGTTATAATTAGGTATCTACTTTTTTTTTATATTAAATCCTCAAATAATATTATATCTTTAAATAGAATTCATTTAAACTTTGAACATAATATATAGATGAAATTTTTATCTATATATGTTCAAAAACCTCTCTGGGAGGTTTTTCATAGTCCCCAGGGTCATAGAAAGGAAATCAGAGCCGGGGAAATATATACTGCACCCATTACCTATGCCTCTAAGCTAAATCATTGTGTGATGCGTTATTAAGGACCATTTACACTGCCCGAACATTCACGAGCATCGAGCATTTGTGATCGTTGCTCGCCAGTTTTCCACGAGCACGAACACAAACGATCATTCTGTTCACACTGCTAGAGCATTTCTGACGATCAGTTAAACCGAGATCGCGCGGATCAGGCTCGAGCACAAACGAGCATAAGCTTTGAATATGATCGGCTCGCGGTGACTGTTTACACTGCCTGAGCCTCGAACGAATGCTCGTTCGTCACCTCTGTTCGCGACGAATGCTCGGGCAGTGTAAATGGTCCTTTACAATACAGAAAATTACTTTAGGTAGATACCAAATAAGACATGCTGCCATCTGCCAGAAGCTCCCGCACATGCTTGCTTAACGGTACGCGCAATTTTGGCGAGCTGATAGTCGCACATAGACCTGAAGTACAAAGTCATTTTCTGCATAAAGAAGGCAGAAAGTGAGTATTGTATTTGGCTGAAATTTTCAATGTTGATTTTTTAATGACCAAAACACGTTTTAAGGTCCCAGTTCCCAAATTCCGAGTTTCAGCCATTGATCCGTTACAATACGTTTCTCTTTTACGATAGGCAAAGTAATAAGAGCCTCCTTTGGAAGGAATCTAATCCCTCACGGTGGTTTAGCGAATAGCTTCTCAATAAATTATTTTATTTCTAGATTGTTATAATTTGCATAGAATGTTCAATTCTAAAGGTCCGAATGACTTTTTATGTCCCATACGGGTGATGGAGTTTGCAGAGCCGACACACTCGTGTTCAGAAGCCGAGTTAAGTGTTAGATATGGAAGATTACTCAAAATGAATGAATCAGCGAGCACTTCATGGGAATCTGAAGTAATAGAAGGTAAGTGCTTGTGTTTTTTATATTCAGAAGTCGAGTTGAGTGCTAGATTTGGAAGATCACTGAAAATGAAAGAATCAGAGAGCACTTCAGGGGAATCTGAAGTAATAGAAGGTAAGTGATTGTGTTTTTTATATTCAGAAGTCGAGTTGAGTGCTAGATTTGGAAGATCACTGAAAATGAAAGAATGAGAGAGCACTTCATGGGAATCTGAAGTAATAGAAGGTAAGTGATTGTGTTTTTTATATTCAGAAGTCGAGTTGAGTGCTAGATTTGGAAGATCACTGAAAATGAAAGAATCAGCGAGCACTTCAGGGGAATCTCAAGTAATAGAAGGTAAGTGCTTGTGTATTTTATATTCAGAAGTCGAGTTGAGTGCTAGATTTGGAAGATCACTGAAAATGAAAGAATCAGCGAGCACTTCAGGGGAATCTCAAGTAATAGAAGGTAAGTGCTTGTATTTTTATATTCAGAAAACGAGTTCAGTACCAGATTAAGAAGATCACAAAACTTCCCGGTCAATCATTTAAGTTAAGCAACGTGCAGCAGTGTTTAACCATGTGGTTGTCCACATGGGTTCGCGCCGTCGTGATGCGGGCTATTTTTCCGGCCCAAATCATGCTGGGTGAGTCAATGTGGGTAGCTGGTTTGCATGGAAGGTAAATAGAGGAATCTCCTGATATAGAGGAATCTCCTAATATAGCCCGATATAGAGGAATCTCCTAATATATCCTGACATAGAGGAATCTCTTAATATATCCTGACATAGAGGAATCTCCTAATATATCCTGACATAGAGGAATCTCTTAATATATCCTGACATAGAGGAATCTCCTAATATGTCCTGACATAGAAGAATCTCCTAATATAGCCTGACGTAGAGGAATCTCCTAATATATCCTGACATAGAGGTTTCTCCTAATATAGCCTGACATAAAGGAATCTCTTAATATATCCTGACATAGAGGAATCTCCTAATATATCCTGACATAGAGGAATCTCCTAACATATTCTGACATAGAGGAATCCCCTAATATATCCTGACATAGGGGAATCTCTTAATATATCCTGACATAGAGGAATCTCCTAATATATCCTGACGTAGAAGAATATCCTAATATATCCTGACATATAGGAATCTCCTAATATAGCCTGACGTAGAGGAATCTCCTAATATATCCTGACATAGAGGAATCTCCTAATATATCCTGACGTAGAAGAATCTCCTAATATATCCTGACATAGAGGAATCTCCTAATATAGCCTGACGTAGAGGAATCTCCTAATATATCCTGACATAGAGGAATCTCCTAATATATCCTGACGTAGAAGAATATCCTAATATATCCTGACATAGAGGAATCTCCTAATACATACTGACATAGAGGAAACTCCTAATAAATCCTGACATAGAGGAATCTCCTAATATATCCTGACATAGAGGAATCTACTAATATAGTCTGACGCATTTTTGAATATTTTCAGGTCTAACATATCAATATGCCTCAATCCACTTTAGACCGCTCCATTATGAAGAAGACTTTATTTATTCAAAAGTTGTAGACCCTCGTCTTAATGATGTTGAAGGTGCTGGAAGCATCATTTATGTGGGACGTCCCTATTGTTCATTTATGGAAACAACTGAAAAGTACAAACTACTGTCTCCCTACCGAACATTAGTAAGAAGGGGATCACCTGACTATGACACACCCCAGAATGGTATTTTTGTAAATGTACAAAAAAATATTTCACACTTCACTATTTTATATTCCGATGGATATAGCAAGCGGTTAAGCACAACTGTAGAAACATCATATAGCGGCAGAAACGTACCGTTCAAAAAGTTTAATAAAAAAAATCTTTCGGTAAGTAATAATAATGTAAAAATAATATAAATGTAAATTATTCTAGAAGTAATTCATATTAATGTAAATAGACAAAAGGTAAGTAATTTTAATATAACAAGACTAGAGGTAAGTCATTTTAATGTAACAAGACTAAAGGTAAGTAATTTAATATAACAAGTCTAGAGGTATATTATTTTAATATAACAAGTCTAGAGGTAATTCATTTTAATGTAACAAGACTAGACGTAAGAAATTTTAATATAACAAGTAATTTTAATATAACTATACTAAAGCTAAGTAATTTAATATAACAAGTCTAGAGGTAATTCATTTTAATATAAAAAGTCTAGAGGTATATCATTATAATATAACAAGTCTAGAGGTAATTCATTTTAATGTAACAAGACTAGACGTAAGAAATTTTAATATAACAAGTAATTTTAATATAACAAGACTAAAGGTAAGTAATTTTAATATAACAAGACTAAAAGTAAGTAATTTAATATAACAAGTCTAGAGGTCATTTTAATCTAACAAGACTAAAGGTAAGTAATTTAATATAACAAGTCTAGAGGTAATTCATTTTAATGTAACAATACTAGATGTAAGACATTTTAATATAACAAGTTAGAAGACAAGTAATTTTAATATAACAAGACTAAAGGTAAGTAATTTAATATAACAAGTCTAGAGGTAATTCATTTTAATGTAACAAGACTAGACGTAAGAAATTTTAATATAACAAATTTGAAGACAAGTAATTTTAATATAACAAGACTGAAGGTAAGTAATTTAATATAACAAGTTTGAAGACAAATAATTTTAATTTAACGAGAGTAGGGGTAAGTCATTTTAATGAAAATAACAGCTTGGTAAGTATAAAATAGTCTATCTCATGTAGAAATATACAGGGTGTCCATAAAGTCTCACCCCACCCCCCGTATCTCGAGAATGGGCGAAAATATAAGAAAACGCAAAAACACGTAACACTTAATTTTCGCGGTCAAAGTGTGCGGGACAACTATCTTTATTACTAAATTACTTATTTGGGATCATAAAAACTAATTTCTAGGCATTTTTACTTATTATTTCGTTGCGGCCGCAAAGGGAATGGGTCACATGTTCCACCCCGTAATTCGTGAACGGTAGATCCTAGAACGCTCTGGTTTTCTGTAATGAACTCGTATTAATGAGACCTTTAAAACAAGATGTCACTTGATGTACCTTCTCATTTAAGATTTTGAATTCAGTCGGTGCCCAACATAAACGGCTGGCTAAGGCCAAAAAAATTTTAGTCTAAAATTAATCCCCCTAAAATCTAAGGGATACGTGTTTTTGCGTTTTCTTATATTTTTAGCCATTCTCGAGATACGGGGGGTGGGGTGAGACTTTATGGACACTCTGTATATACCTATTGTTTTTTTTTTGTTTTTTTTCAAAAATTTCAGAGATTGTACGATGAATATGTTTTATACGAATTGATGAAATATACTTACAGAGGATTGGGACTCCAAACTTTTGAATCTTTATTGGAGATCATACATAAAATGGAATCCATTATTAAAGATGAAACATTTATAGACGATGTTGAAAACTATTTAAGAAATAAATAACCACAATAATACCTAAACCCTAATTAGCAAGGTTAGATCATAACGAATAGAACAGAAAGTGGGGAAACTCTCTGAATTTAAACAGGGCCGGCTCAAGAGAATTTGCCGCCCTAGGCAAAATGAATTTTGCCGCCCCCTGAATATAATATTTAATTTGTTCGTTAATTAATATAAATAGTAAAAGTACTCATATTCATATTTTTAATGATAATACTGAATAGTTATCCCTCCTAGTAGTGAAATTCATGATTTTTGCACAAATTTCAATCAAAATCTGGCCATGAATTTTCCTCTGGTTAATATTGAACAATTCAGAGTCATATATATTTACAACAGAAATAATGGACACTAAACCTTTTTGTTAAATCCACACAATTTTAATTAGAATTTTTCAAGTGTATATGTGTGGGTTGTAGCCTTTAAGCAACGACAGATTTAGCCGGAGTGTCATACCCCTGGTTTTACTATTGGTTTTTATGATTGATAATTCTTGTTATGAATTATCAATCATATACACAATAATGCACGTCTATATATGTATACATTTTTTTTCATATCCCGCTGAAAATAAAATTCTATTTTGATTTTGCCGCCCTAGGCGGTTGCCTAGTTCGCCTATATGTTAGAGCCGGCCCTGAATTTAACCCATGATGCGGAGTGACAGTGCGTAAACGGTAGATTAAAGATCTGTACACACTAGGCGATATTTTTGAAGAGGGACATAAAAAAAAATCTTAATGAAAATTTCATCATGTTCAAAGTTTAAATGAATTTAATTTAAAGCTATAATTTTATTTGAGAATTTAAAAAAATAAGTAGATACCTATTTATAAGGGAAAAATCAAATTCGCGGCCATTGATAAATCAATCAGGTGATTTGATTTTTCATGCCGCGTTACTCCTGCGCGTTACTAAATTCATGCCGCATTACTCCTGCCCAGTAGCAAAGGATTTGTTATCAGCCGCGAATTTGATTTTTCCGTTATTAATACCTATACCAATTTTTTTAATTAAAACTTCATTACCTAGTGTGTACGTGTACAGATCTTTATTCTACAGATAAACGCCCTCTACCGGCTACTCACATGTAAAACGGTAGTACGAGTATTTTACGAATCCCCTTAGAAAAAACTGATCAAGTGTAAAGTAGGTATTACTTTATGAAAATTGAGACAGAAAAACGTGCAATAATAAATTTAAGTGTGGGATATACAGCAGCAACAATAAACTTGGCCCCAATAATAGATATCACTACTTTCATAGGCGGAATTTTTTGGTTGAATAAGTGGAACTTGGCCTTTTCATTGAGATAATTTTTTGTGAGATTTATTTTAATTAACAAGGTTAGGTTTAAGTTTTTAGGTTTGACTAAGTAATTAGGTTAGATTTATTTTAATTAACAAGGTTAGATTTGATTAAGTAATTGGGTTAGATTTATTTTAATTAACAATGTTAGGTTTAGGTTTTTAGGTTTGACTAGGTAATTAGGTTAGATTTATTTTAATTAACAAGGTTAGGTTTAGGTTTTTAGGTTTGACTAAGCAATTAGGTTAGATTTATTTTAATTAGCAAGGTTAGGTTTAAGTTTTTAGGTTTGACTAAGTAATTAGGTTAGATTTATTTTAATTAACAAGGTTAGGTTTAGGTTTTTAGGTTTGACTAAGTATTTAGGTTAGATTTATTTTCTTAAGTTAAATTAAGTTCTTACATTTTTAAAGAAATAGCTTTGCCGTGTGTTATATTGTTATTATTTCTTTATTTCACATGATTTTCAAATTAACATGGTGGTAATTTTGAGACCCTGTATAACGGATACCATTTTGATACTCTGTATAACGGATACCATTTTGATACCCTGTATAACGGATACCATTTTGATACCCTGTATAACGTATACCATTTTGATACATCCTGTATAACGGATACCATTTTGATACACCCTGTATAACGGATACCATTTTGATACCCTGTATAACGGATACCATTTTTAAACTCTGTATAACGGATACCATTTTGATACATCCTGTATAAGGGATACCATTTTGACACACCCTGTATAACGGGTACCATTTTCGTACACCCTGTATAACGGATACCATTTTAATACTCTGTATAACGGATACCATTTTGATACCCTGTATAACGGATACCATTTTGATACTCTGTATAACGGATACCATTTTCATACCATGTATAACGGATACCATTTTGATACCCTGTATAGCGGATACCATTTTGATACCCTGTATAACGGATACCATTTTGATACCCTGTATAACGGATACCATTTTGATACCCTGTATAACGGATACCATTTTGATACACCCTGTATAACGGATACCATTTTGATACCCTGTATAACGGATACCATTTCCATATCCTGTATAACGGATACCATTTTGGTACACCCTGTATAAGGGACACCATTTTGATACATCTTGTATAACGGATACCATTTTGATACACCCTGTATAACGGATACCATTTTGATACTCTGTATAACGGATACCATTTTGATACACCCTGTATAACGGATACCATATTGATACACCCTGTATAACGGATACAATTTTGATACTCTGTATAACGGTTACCATTTTGATACTCTGTATAACGGATACCATTTTAATACCCTGTATAACGGATACCATTTTTATACTCTGTATAACGGATACCATTTTGATACCCTCTATAACGGATACCATTTTGATACAGCCTCTATAACGGATACCATTTTGATACGCCCTCTATAACGGATACCATTTTGATACGCCCTCTATAACGGATACCATTTTGATACACCCTGTATAACGGGTACCATTTTGGTACACCCTGTATAACGGATACCATTTTGATACCCTGTATAACGGATCCCATTTTGATACACCCTGTATACCGAATACAATTTTGATACCCTGTATAACGAATACCATTTTGATACCTTGTATAACGGATACCATTTACATATCCTGTATAACGGATACTATTTTGATACATCCTCTATAACGGATACCATTTTGATACACCTTGTATAACGGATACCATTTTGATATTCGGCGAGAAGGTTTTACATGTACTCACATTATCATTATCATAGCGATTCGTGGTGTTCCCTGCGGTCACTCATCCAAGTGCTGACCACGCCCGACATTGTATAACTTCTGTGATCGGACGGGAATTGGTGTATTCAACGTGGTATGCTCGTAGGCTTGCATTCGTAAATAATTCAGGAAGTCAATTCTTCACCTCATTCTTTTATCAGATTAATATGTCATGAAACATTTTTTTTTGCTTGCGTTTTCACCTTTATTTTGTTTCGAAAAAATCACAATGTGACACCTGGGTTTATTATTTTTCTGGCAAAAATAATAAATCCCGCCCCCCCCAAAAAAATTGAGGGGGGGTTATCGTGATAATTCAAAATCTGGGGCTTAATTAGACCCTATATTTGACATACTTACCAAATTTGAAGTCTCTGTCTCTTAGCATTCTCTTTTTAGACAGGAATAATGAAAACCGCTTTAAAGCAGTAAAAACCGCCAGCGGTATATTTGATTGAACCTAAAATTTTGGAGCTAGCTGAGACCCCAAATATGACATACAAATCTCCAGATCTTACCATTCTCCTTTTAGACAGCAATATTGAAAACCGCTAAAAAGCGGCAAAAATCGACAAAGGGTGTAGGTATTCGATTGCACCCAAAAGTTTCGGGCCATAATTAGAGCCCAGATGGGACCTATTTACAAACTTCATCCAAATCGGTCTACGAAAAGTGCCCATCACGGCGTACGGCGGACAAACGGATTTTTTTTATTCTATTTTCGGATTCTACGTACCTTGAAACGTGGAATATCAAATTTTGAGGGGGGTAGGGTNATTTTTTTTTTTTTTTCATGACGATTCCAAAGGTTCATTATTGAAAATAATAAACCAAAAATATTAAGGTGCTTGTTAAAATTAGGGCTGTCGATATTTATATCAAGAGATAATATCGAATATCGATAGTAAGGTTTCGATAATGTCAATATCGGTTATATCGGTATTCTTCTTTCGATACTTTGTCGATATAAATATTAATAATATCGAATATCGTTATTAAGGTTTCGATAACATCAATATCGGTATTCCTCTTTCGATACGACGACCTTCAATTTGGTTGTGTCAGAACATTTTGTTTTGGTAACAGATGTTCTTACAGCCAATGAAAAAGCAGCACATAGTAATTAAATTTTAGATATTATATGCTGTTTTTTCATTGACTGTAAGAACATTTGTTTTTAAATGCCACATTTTTTTTCCACTCGTATGTATATCTATGAAACATACTTCAAACCCAATGTTAACCGTATCAGATCAGTTAGTGTTTAGCAATGGAATCATTGCTTCCAGTGATTTGTATCTTTCTTATGTTGGGGATAAGTGTCTTTGGCAGCTGTTCCTCCTCCAAATATTACGAGAGACTTCAAAATACTGAAGATGATTGGGAAGATGATGTTGAAAATGAAGGTAAGTTTACAATACGATAGAGTACAATATGGTAAGTTTACAATACGATAGAGTACAATATGGTAAGTTTACAATACGATAGAGTACAATATGGTAAGTTTACAATACGATAGAGTACAATATGGTAAGTTTACAATACGATAGAGTACAATATGGTAAGTTTACAATACGATAGAGTACAATATGGTAAGTTTACAATACGATAGAGTACAATATGGTAAGTTTACAATACGATAGAGTACAATATGGTAAGTTTACAATACGATAGAGTACAATATGGTAAGTTTACAATACGATAGAGTACAATATGGTAAGTTTACAATACGATAGAGTACAATATGGTAAGTTTACAATACGATAGAGTACAATATGGTAAGTTTACAATACGATAGAGTACAATATGGTAAGTTTACAATACGATAGAGTACAATATGGTAAGTTTACAATACGATAGAGTACAATATGGTAAGTTTACAATACGATAGAGTACAATATGGTAAGTTTACAATACGATAGAGTACAATATGGTAAGTTTACAATACGATAGAGTACAATATGGTAAGTTTACAATACGATAGAGTACAATATGGTAAGTTTACAATACGATAGAGTACAATATGGTAAGTTTACAATACGATAGAGTACAATATGGTAAGTTTACAATACGATAGAGTACAATATGGTAAGTTTACAATACGATAGAGTACAATATGGTAAGTTTACAATACGATAGAGTACAATATGGTAAGTTTACAATACGATAGAGTACAATATGGTAAGTTTACAATACGATAGAGTACAATATGGTAAGTTTACAATACGATAGAGTACAATATGGTAAGTTTACAATACGATAGAGTACAATATGGTAAGTTTACAATACGATAGAGTACAATATGGTAAGTTTACAATACGATAGAGTACAATATGGTAAGTTTACAATACGATAGAGTACAATATGGTAAGTTTACAATACGATAGAGTACAATATGGTAAGTTTACAATACGATAGAGTACAATATGGTAAGTTTACAATACGATAGAGTACAATATGGTAAGTTTACAATACGATAGAGTACAATATGGTAAGTTTACAATACGATAGAGTACAATATGGTAAGTTTACAATACGATAGAGTACAATATGGTAAGTTTACAATACGATAGAGTACAATATGGTAAGTTTACAATACGATAGAGTACAATATGGTAAGTTTACAATACGATAGAGTACAATATGGTAAGTTTACAATACGATAGAGTACAATATGGTAAGTTTACAATACGATAGAGTACAATATGGTAAGTTTACAATACGATAGAGTACAATATGGTAAGTTTACAATACGATAGAGTACAATATGGTAAGTTTACAATACGATAGAGTACAATATGGTAAGTTTACAATACGATAGAGTACAATATGGTAAGTTTACAATACGATAGAGTACAATATGGTAAGTTTACAATACGATAGAGTACAATATGGTAAGTTTACAATACGATAGAGTACAATATGGTAAGTTTACAATACGATAGAGTACAATATGGTAAGTTTACAATACGATAGAGTACAATATGGTAAGTTTACAATACGATAGAGTACAATATGGTAAGTTTACAATACGATAGAGTACAATATGGTAAGTTTACAATACGATAGAGTACAATATGGTAAGTTTACAATACGATAGAGTACAATATGGTAAGTTTACAATACGATAGAGTACAATATGGTAAGTTTACAATACGATAGAGTACAATATGGTAAGTTTACAATACGATAGAGTACAATATGGTAAGTTTACAATACGATAGAGTACAATATGGTAAGTTTACAATACGATAGAGTACAATATGGTAAGTTTACAATACGATAGAGTACAATATGGTAAGTTTACAATACGATAGAGTACAATATGGTAAGTTTACAATACGATAGAGTACAATATGGTAAGTTTACAATACGATAGAGTACAATATGGTAAGTTTACAATACGATAGAGTACAATATGGTAAGTTTACAATACGATAGAGTACAATATGGTAAGTTTACAATACGATAGAGTACAATATGGTAAGTTTACAATACGATAGAGTACAATATGGTAAGTTTACAATACGATANGAAATCTCATCTCTGACTCGGTCACAGTTTCAGTTATAATAGTATTGATTTTAGATTTGTATTTTGATTATTGTGATTTTGAAAAGTTTTTTGAAAAATTTTCAAGGATTGTATATTCGGATTTTCTCTGGTAAGTGATTATAAGTAGAATATATATGTGTTAAAGTACATTGTTTTACTTCAATTTCTGATATTATTTTCTCTAAGCATTTTAATTTAAAATGTCAGTGAAAAAAATTGTTTCGTCCACCTGAATTCCTAATGTGAATGTTCCGAATGTGGACTCCGGAATGTTACAAATGTGGATCCCTGAATGTTTTTTTTTATATATTAAATGAAGTGTAATCAAGAATATAATTATTCAAAATTTTCACGAGGGAGGCCCCGCGACCCCCCTTACATGAGGGGGTATTTCAACCCCCCTCTCCCCCGAATTATACCTTCTCAAAGTGCTTCACCGGCCCACAAGATATATCTTTATATCCGCCCTTGGGTCCCGTAAGGCACATTGCCGTTGATTTCATGCCAAAAATGAAACCACGTTATTATACCCCGATATGCCAAATTAAACTACCTGATGGTGTGACCAATTTTTCAGGGGCGGGTCCCATGTGGCCCTCAGGTGGTCCAATAATTGTTTTTTAAATACGACCCCCCTTCATGTGATACATTTTCAGAAAGACAATAGAATTATAAGTATTTTTTTAAAAAAAATTACACACAGCGTGTTTGGTTTCAAAATGGCGACCATTTGAATTTTTCAAGACATGACTTTCAATAGTGTCTAAAACTGGGCGAATTATTTCTAAAAGTAGGCGAAGTGTCTAAAATTAGGCAAATTAGGTCTAAAAAGCAGGTTTCTCGACATTGGTGTCCTACGTGATTATTCAATATCCCATTGCAAATAATTCACCTCGTTTTAGACACTCTTAAAGTCATATCTTGGAAATTTCAAATGGCCGCCATTTTGAAACCAAACACGCTAAAAATGTATTTTTTTTTTTTTTCAAAGTACTTCTAATTGTATTGACTATCTAGAAATGTATCACAAGGTGGGGGTTAGTATTTAAAAAGAAAAGTTCCACCCCTGATTACTTATATATGGGTCCCGTCCCTGAAAAATTGGTCACACCATCAGGTGGTTTAGTTTGCAATATAATACCATTCAAAACTTCAAAGCTCCTCATAAAGTCGTTCAAAAGATATCCAGGTTGGTCTCGAACTTTTGGGGCACCGTGTATAATAACTACACAAGTGTAAATGTAAAATGTAAATGTAGAATTTCTTTGTGGTAAGGCCCAATGACCTTTTCACAACTTTTGTGGGTATCACAGCATTACTAAGAGCCTCCTGCACTAATAATCTCTTCATAATTCATTCTTCTAATCTTTTTACTCTGGTAATGCCGCCACTGGTCGCTACTCACATTAAAGTAGCTACTCAATTGTCCTCACGAGGCTGAGTGCACCCCGAAATCACAAGCACAAAGTCGAAAATTTTCCGACCCCGGCGGGGATTGAACCCGGGTCCCCCAAGTGCAATGCCAGTGTGATACCCACTAGACCAGGAGGACTGCTTAACTACACAAGTGTTTTACTTTGGCCCTAATGAGAAATTTCCACTTCAACTCCTTTTTTCTAATTAAGCATAAACAAATTATTGACAACTGCTTTGCCAGTTGTATGTTGTATCCATTTAGGGGGGGGGGGACCAAAATCGATTACACGTGTTATAAAATCTATAAGGAAATATTGGTTGAAATTTGAAAAAGTCGATCCGAAGAAAATTAAAATATTTAAAATCTTTCCTTAAACAAAAGAAACCTAAATCCGAAGACATTCCTTTATTATAATTACTAGCAGGATACGCCCGCTTCGCTTGACGCCTTATAGGCATGGCCGTTTATAGTTACGGCGCCTTTTTTTCACGATAAAAAGTAGTCTATGCCCTTTCCTAAAGTTTCATCAAAATCGGTTCAGTAGTTTAAGCGTGAAAGCGTAACATACATACATACATACATACAGAGTTACTTTCGCATTTATATAGTAGTATGGATGGATTATTATTTGCATTCAGTGCTACCTATTAATTATTTCTTTGTATATTTCTATTTTTGAAATCACATATTATTTTTGTTGATATATTTTTATCAACTTTTCTTCTTTCATTGTATTAAAATTTCAACTTTTAGCATGAATTTTAACCCTAGCATTGCCAGGGGGGGGTACAAAGTACCCGCGTTTTACCAAGAAGCTTATAGCAATCAATTTATGATACTTATTTTAATGAGACCTTTAATAATTGTCACAAACAATATTTTCCATCATAGTATATAAAAATATGTATGTTCTAAGCCTTCTAAGGGATGATATTGAAGCCAAACTTTGGGCGCGGGTACTTTATACAATGCATGTAACCAATA
>JAAEEI010007066.1:64253-79618 GCA_012654025.1 Pachypsylla venusta
TGAGTAAGTTGGAACAGACGGTTTGACTATATTGAGTAAGTTGGAACAGACGGTTTGACTATATTGAGTAAGTTGGAACAGACGGTTTGACTCCGAGATCAAAAGTATGACCAACACTCACTCCGAGATCAAAAGTATGACCAACACTCACTCCGAGATCAAAAGTATGACCAACACCTGATTTGGTTTATTATTTTCCATACTGAACTTTTTGAAATGGAAAAATTGCCCCTCCTCAATTTTTTTTATTTTACGTTTCAAGGTATGTAGAATCCAAAATCGAATAAAAAAACCGTTTGTCCGCAGGGATGGACACTTTTGCCACTTAGATGTGATCGATTTTAATGAAATTTGGTACGACTGCGTCACCGTCGGTCAGATATACAGGGTGGTCGCTAATTTATGATCTAAAAATCGAAAGTCAGCACCGTTTTTCGGCACGTAAAATATATAACAAGAAACGCATCAGAAATCAAAAACATACAGTTCTTTATTATTACTATTTTTTTTTTTTTTTTTTTTTTTTTTTTTTTTGGCAAAAATTCGAACTGATTTGGAGAAAATTGAGTGATCATATATATTGACGACCACCCTGAATAGGGTTCCGTTCAATTTTTGCATGGAACCCTATAATACAGGCTTATGCACAAAAAAGGCTTATGCACAAAAAAAACTCTGCCGATATGACACATGGGTTTATTATTTTCATTTTCATTCAATGTGGCATCATCGTATACAATGGGAGCCAGATGTATAAGACAGCAGCTCTAGAAGTTATAGTATACTGCTTATGTTTATAATTGTCATCATACATCCGTTCTTGGAGGGCGATAATTGACATGGGCCCCCAGAACCATGACAATCACTGCAATATAATTACGTCAGTAACATAAGAGTTATAAACATAATGATATTACAGAGTTGCATTCTGCGTTATTTTACACCATCAGTTCAGGTGGAGTCGGTCCGTGAGGATATCACCCTCAAGTAACTTCTTACAATCTCAAGTATGATTTACTTTTCCTCATGGAAAGTTAGCAAGTCATATATGGATTGGAAGAAATTACGCCTTCGGTATAAGAAATTACGCCTTATTATTTTACTGGCTAAAAAAATACCCACTCCTTTTTCTGTGCCATTCCCTATTTTTGAAACATGCATACCTACCTACTTTGAATTACAGAGAATCCAATTTTTGATTGGGTTATTATTATTTTTTTTTTTTTTTTTTACCATTAGAATATTAAACTCATGTGCTAAATTGTTTGTATTTTTAGTTTTTATGATGCTTACGCTTATAGTAAATCCGAAGGAATTAGTTTTTCCGATTTTTTCGATAACTATGAGGTGAAGAAATCACATGGTGTTAATCTGAATATCGAACTAATGGAAACAATCCTTCAAGATCAAGATATCCAAAATTTATTTCCTACCCTTAAAAATAGCATTTTCCTAGCAGCTACAGTACAGAATATGGAGAATAAATTGATTAAAAAAATGGATGTTAACCGGTTTAAGAAATACAATCATTTCAAACACGCAATAGGTAAGTTATTATGTTCACTGAAGTTTATACACATATTCTTGAAACTAATATAACATGATTTTACTCTATGATGTACCATGTCCGAAAATGCTTCCCCTACAAGCTAAAGGGCCTTGGAATGAAAAATGTCGTTTTATGTCAATAACTTTTGTAAAAAAAAATAAATAAATAAATAAAAAAATATGTGAATATTTTTATTTGACAAATATTTGCAAAAAATTTGGTCTGTTTACCAAATTTTTTGGTAAATCCCTCGACTCAACACAAGGACTATTAAATGAATTTAATAGTACCCAACGAGTCGAGGTAACCAAAATGATATTTATATCTAAATTAATACACACTAAATAATTTTGGATTTTAACGTTCTCATAACTCCTGACACTAGAATCGGTCATTGTGAAATCGTGCAAGGCCATCGGTTCAAACATATATGGTAAGCTTTAAAGGAAGGAATGAAGGAAAATGTAAGTCTTTGAACAATCTCTTTATCATCTGCGATGAAATAAAAAGAACGAACAAACGAAACTTCAATTCCAAGGTATTAATTTTAAAGATAATTTTGCCGTACATTAAACAAAATTGGCCATCTCTAACGCCAAACTAGAGAATATTCACTTATCCAATCGAAAGAAAAGAATACTGGCCATTATTTTTACCTAGTTGAAACCCTTTGTGAAGTTTTACAATAACTCAAGGAATTGAAAAGTTAGGCAATTCTTTGTACAAAATTGGCCTCCATTCTCTAAAGCCAGACAGCTGAAATTTGTACTAAAGTACTTGTAATTAAAAGACTTTTTCAAAAATGTATCGGAAGCGGGGGGTTCGTATTTGAAAATATTAACTTGGCCCCCTGGCCCGACATGGGGACCGGCCCTGAAAATTGGCCTCACTCTAAAACAAGGTTTTGTAACCTTAGATTACCATGCAAAATTTCAATTTCACACATAAAGCCCTTCCAAAGATATTCAGGGGTTTCCAGATTTTTGCCCCACCCTGCATACATATTATAATAATGATTTGTTTTATACAGGGTGATTTATGTTGAAGTTTGGTACTTTCTACCCACTTCGTCTTAATAAATATAGAAATGGTCTTTCCTTGTGGTGTTATGTCTAAATATTAGTGGCTACAGTAGCATTGTAGGATTTTTCCAATATCAATCACTATCCAAATACAGGGTGCGGCAATTAGTTCCCCTTCTCCCACTTTTCAAAAAATCGTGGGAGGGGAAGTAATTATGGGAGGAGCTTGGGTTTGTGATATTCAACACTAAATGACATCTATTTTTTAGGTGTTGCAATGGTTTAGTCGCGCGAGCATCGTGCGTTCGTTATGGCCACTCAGAGGGCGGTCCGCACAAGGTATGGTTTGCACTCCACAGATCCAGTTCCTGATAGAAAAACAATTTTGAATTGGTTTCACAACTTTAGGACCACATCATCAGCTTTAGGCTGCATGGGGCTACGGCCTATGTTCCCCGGTTACGTGATCTCCTTACGGCATGATATTTCGTGGGCCCCTCGCCGCCGGATTTGAGTCAGTCTGACTTCTTCCTGTGGAGTTACCTGAAGACTGAGGTCTTCAAACATCGCCCTGTGACCTTTGAAAAGTTAAAGGAGGGAAGAAATCATCCAAATTGATGCTGGTATGCTGACGATAGTCATGAAGTGATGCACATTTGGAGTAAAGACTCCAAATGTGCATCACTCGCCCAAATCCGTCATTTGGACGACATTATATACAAAACATACATGAAAAAAAACTAGAGTTTTTCTGAATACAAAATAATTTTTCAAATATCTCATTTCGTTTTTATTTACCAGCTCCTTCAAATGAGGGAAAACTAATTGCCGCACCCTGAAGTTTTCAAATCTATTTATTTATATAAAAGAGAATTTACCTATCTCGTATTCAATGCTGACACCGAGTCGTTATGCGCATTTATCTCCATAGCTACTAATTATTATCCTGGTATCTATTCCACATATAATCTGTTAAACTTGACGGATCCGCCAGGGTTTGCAAGCACTCCCAGGCCTGATCTTTTATAACGGAAAAGATATGGATTTCTCTTCGTGAGTAGTTCCTCCCTAATGTTTCCCCGTACACATAGTCAGAGCCGTAGCTAGGGTGAGGCGACTGAGGCACTCGCGCCGGGCACCGTAATAGGGGGGGGGGGGCGAAAACTTTTTGAAGATAATTTGAATAATTTTGTTGCAATTTTGTCAGTATTCTGTGGATTTGTCAATGTACATTGAATTCTGTTGAATCGAAAAATAATTTTGTGAAATAATAATTAATTTCAAATTACAAAAAGATTGGGGTTTACTCATAATCATACGAAGCAGTTCATATTTTAATAACTGAAATGAACTGGAGGTATGAGAAATTTATGGAAATTGTTGGGGGATTTCGGTTTTCTGTCCGGCGAATCTTTGAAAAGCATAAGCATCGAGGAACTGAAGAAAGCATCGACAAATTTGGATTAAAAATTTGAAAAAGATATAAACTTAGCGGAATTTATTAATGAGATCTCAGATTTTAAGCACGCAGCAAAGTCAATTTTTCCTGACCACACTGGATCCGCAACGGTTTTAGAATTACTTCTGCTGATAAATGATTATAATCTAAAAGAGTCGTATCCGAATGTTGAAATTGTATTCCGATTTTTTTTAACAATGCCCGTGAGTATAGCTAAATGTGATTGAAGCTTCAGCAAACTGAAGCTCATAAAAAGTTATTTAAGATCAACTATGTGTCAGGAAAGATTGACAAATTTGGCAATTCTGTCTATCGAATAAGAGGTTGCGAAAGAAATTGACTTGGACGATGTCATTGATGAGTTTGCAGCCATAAAATCTCGACGAATCACATTATAACTTTGACAATTGCTTTCTAAGATTCAAACAAATCGACATGAAAGATTTTTGATTTTGTATTTGTAGGTTTCATTAAGAATAAAGGCATAATTGTTTTAGTACGTTTTGCTGTTGAATAATTAATATGAGCTTTTTTTTGGCAAGGTGGGGGGGGCGTTAATTTCTGAATTTGCCTCAGGTGCCAGTAAAGCTTGCTACGGCTCTGCACACACTAACCATGTTTGATTGTTTATCGTTCTGAATTTATTTGCTTTCAGTTGCAATAAAGATCTCCTATCCTGAATACAACACCATAAAACAAGGCTTTATGTTTCTAGACGTGGAGTCGTACTTGCCTAATATTTGGATATCTGGTTTATTCAAGATATCCTCTAGGAAAGGCAAATCTAAGAAAGGCAAATTAAAAGAATCAGGTCTGTTTGCAAATGTCCAAAACAGTTAAATATCTTTTGAACGCAAATATATAAGCCGGAAATTTTGAATGTGTTTCTATGATAAATGCACAATCTGGGATTTTTTTCATAGTCCCCAGGGTCATAGAAAGGAAATCCGAGCCGGGGAAATATATACTGCCCCCATTACCTATGCCTCTCAGCTAAAATCATTGTGTGATACGTTATTAAGGCACATTTACACTGCCCGAACATTCACGAGCATCGAGCATTCGTGATCGCTGCTCGCCAATTTTCGACGAGCACGAACACAAATGAGCTTTCTGTTCACACTGCTAGAGCATTTCTGACGTCCAGTTAAACCGATATCGCGTGGATCAGGCTCGAGCACAAACGAGCATTCGCTTCGAATATGATCGGCTCGCGGCGACTGTCTACATTGCCTGAGCCTCGAACGAATACTCGTTCGTCACCTCTGTTCGCGAGGGATGCTCAGGCAATGTAAATGGGCCTTTACAATACAGAAAATTACTTTAGGTAGATATCAAATAAGACATGCTGCCATCTGCCAGAAGCTCCTGCACATGTTTGCTTAACGGCACGCGCAATTTTGGCGAGCTGATAGTCGCCCCGATGGAGTTGAATGCACAAAAAGTCATTTTCTGGATGAAGAAGGAAGAAAGTGAGTATTGTAATTGGCTGAAATGTTGATTTTTCAATGACAAAACACGTTTTAAGGTCCCAGATGCCAAATTCCGAGTTTCAGCCATTCATCCGTTACAATACGTTTCTCTTTTACGATAGGCAAAGTAAAAAGAACCTAATCCCCCACGGTTAGCGAATAGCTTCTCAATAAAATATTTTATTTCTAGATTGCTATAATTTGCATAGAATGTTCAATTCTAAAGGTCGGAATGACTTTGTATGTCCCATACGTGTCATCGAGATTCCAGAGACGACACGCTCCAATACAGAAGTCGAGTTGTGTACTAGATTTGGATTAGCACTCAAAATGAAAGAATCAGCGAGCACTTCAGGGGAATCTCAAGTATTAGAAGGTAAGTGTTTGTATTTTTTATATTCAGAAGTCGAGTTGAGTGCCAGATTTGGAGGAGCACTCAAAATGAAAGAATCAGCGAGCATTTCAGGGGAATCTCAAGTAATAGAAGGTAAGTGCTTGTATTTTTTATATTCAGAAGTCGAGTTGAGTGCCAGATTTGGAGGAGCACTCAAAATGAAAGAATCAGCGAGCATTTCAGGGGAATCTAAAGTAATAGAAGGTAAGTGCTTGTATTTTTTATATTCAGAAGACGAGTTCAGTGCTAGATTTAGAGGATCATTTAAAATGAAAGAATCAGCGAGCACTTCAGGGGAATCTCAAGTAATAGAAGGTAAGTGATTGTATTTTTTATATCCAGAAGTCGAGTTGATTGCCAGATTTGGAGGAGCACTCAAAATGAAAGAATCAGCGAGCACTTCAGGGGAATCTCAAGTAATAGAAGGTAAGTGCTTGTATTTTTTATATCCAGAAGTCGAGTTGAGTGCTAGATTTGGAGGAGCACTCAAAATGAAAGAATCAGCGAGCACTTCAGGGGAATCTCAAGTAATAGAAGGTAAGTGCTTGTATTTTTTATATCCAGAAGTCGAGTTGAGTGCTAGATTTGGAGGAGCACTCAAAATGAAAGAATCAGCAAGCACTTTAGGAGAATCTCAAGTAATATAAGGTAAGTGCTTGTATTTTTTATATTCAGAAGATTAGTTCTGTTCTATATTAAGAACAGAACTAATCTTCTGAAATTGGGTAAAACTACAGATCTGTAGTTTTACCCAATCCTGACATAGAGGAATCTCCTAATATATCCTGACATAGAGGAATCTACTAATATAGACTGACGTATTTTTGAATATTTTCAGGTCTAACCTATCAGCATGCCTCAATCCACTTTAAACCGCTTCATAGTGAAGAAGATTTTATTTACTCAAAAGTTGTAGATCCTCGTCTTAATGATGTTGAAGGTGCTGGAAGCATCATTTATGTGGGACGTCCCTATTGTTCATTCATGGAAACAACTGAAAAGTACAAACTACTGTCTCCCTACCGAACTTTTGTAAGAAGGGGATCACCTAACTATGACACACCCCAGAATGGAATTTTTGTAAATGTACAAAAAAATATTGAAGACTTCATTATTTTTCATTCCGATGGATATACCAAGCGGTTAGGCACAACTGTAGAAAAATATTTTACCGGCAGAAAGGTACCATTCAACACGTTTAATGAAACAAATCTTTCGGTAAGTAAGTTTAATGTAAAAAAAAATTCAATGTAAATTATTCTAGATGTAATTCATTTTAATGTAAATAGACTAAAGGTAAGTAATTTATTATAACAAAACTAGAGGTAAGTCATTTTAATGTAACAATACTAGACGTAAGCAATAAGAAGACTACAGTAAAGTAATTTTAATGTAAAAATAATTTCAATGTAAATTATTCTAGATGTAATTCATTTTAATGTAAATAGACTAAAGGTAAGTAAGTTATTATAACAAGACTAGAGGTAATTCATTTTAATGTAACGAGACTAGACGTAAGCAATTTTAATATAACAAGACTAGAGATAAGAAATTTTAATATAACAAGACTAGAGGTTAGTCATTTTAATATAACAGGTTTGTAGACAAGTAATTTTAACGCAACAAGAATAGAAGTAAATCATTTTAATGTAAAAAGTTTTGTAGACAAGTAATTTTAATATAACAAGGATAGAAGTAAATTATAGGTAAGTCATTTTAATGTAACAAGTTTGAAGACAAGTAATTTTAATTTAACAAGAGTAGAGGCAAGTCATTTTAATGTAACAAGATTGAAGACAAGTAATTTTAATATAACAAAACTAAAGGTAAGTCATTTTAATGTAACAAGATTGAAGACAAGTAATTTTAATATAACGAGAGTAGGGATAAGTCATTTTAATGAAAATAACAGCTTGGTAACTAGCTATAAAATAGTTCATCTCAATTGGAAATATACAGGGTGCCCATAAAGTCCCACCCCAACCCCTGTATCCCCAGAATGGCTGAAAATATAAGAAAACGCAAAAACACGTATCCCTTAGATTTTAGGGGGATTAATTTTAGACTAAAAAATTTTTGGCCTTTGCCAGCCGCTTGGGCTGGGCACCGGCTGGCTTCAAAATCTTAAATGAGAAGGTATATCAAGTGACACCTTCTTGTAAAGGTCTCGTTAATACGAGTTCATTACAGAAAACCAGAGCTCTCTTGGATCTACCGTTCACGAATTACGGGGTGGAAAATGTGACCCATTCCCTTTGCGGCCGCACGGAAATGGTAGGCAAATATGTCTAGAAATGAGTTTTTATGATCCCAAATAAGTAATTTAGTAAAAAAATATGGTTGTCCCGCCCACTTTGACCGCACAAATCGAGCCTTCTTAGACCAAACCTATTCAGCTGTTTTGAAAATTTTGGTCTAAGAAAACTCGAACTCTGCGCTTGAAGTGGGCGGTATACACATCTTCTTGGAACACTATTTTTTACTAAATTACTTACTTGGGATCATAAAAATTAATTTCTAGGCATTTTTACGTACCATTTTAGTGCGGCCGCAAATTAAATGGGTCACATGTTCCACCCTGTAATTCGTGAACGGTAGATCATAGAAAGCTCTGGTTTTCTGTAATGAACTCGTATTAACGAGACCTTTAAAACAACGTGTCACTTGATATATCTTCTCATTTAAGATTTTGAATTCAGTCGGTGCCCAGCCTAAACGGCTGGCCAAGGCCAAAATTTTTTACTTCTAATATTAATCCCCCTAAAATCTAAGGGATACGTGTTTTTGCGTTTTCTTATATTTTCAGCCATTCTCGAGATACGGGGGGGGGGGTGAGACTTTNGGGGTGAGACTTTATGGACACCTTGTATATATTGTTTTTTTTTTCAAAAATTTCAGAGATTATACGATGAATATGATCTTATGCACAGATTGATGAAATATACTTGCATAGGATTGGGAATACAAACTTTTGAATCTTTATTGGAGATCATACATAAAATGGAATCTATCATTAAAGATGAAACATTTATAGACGATGTTGAAAACTATTTAAGAAATAAATAACCACAATAATTGATAAGCCTTAATTAGCAAGGTTAGGTCATAACGAATAGAACAGAAAGTGGGGAAACTCTCTGAATTTAAACTGGGCCGGGTCAAGAGAATTTGCCGCCCTAGGAAAAATGAATTTTGAATTATCAATCATATACACAAAAATGCACGTCTATATATTATGTATACATTTTTTTTCATATCCCGCTGAAAATAAAATTTTATTTTGATTTTGCCGCCCTAAGCGGTTGCCTAGTTCGCCTATATGTTAGAGCCGGCCCTGAATTTAACCCATGATGCGGAGTGACAGTGCGTAAACGGTAGAATAAAGAACTGTACACATTAGGCGATATTTTTGAAGGGGGACATAAAAAAAAATCTTAATGAAAATTTCATCATGTTCAAAGTTTAAATGAATTTAATATAAATCTATAATTTTATTTGAGGATTTAATTTAAAAAAATAAGTTGATACCTATTTATAAGGGAAAAATCAAATTCGCGGCAATTGATAAATCAATCAGGTGATTTGCTTTTTCATGCCGCGTTACTACTGCGCGTTACCAAATTCATGCCGCATTACTCCTGCCCGGTAGCAAAGGTTTTTTTTATCAGCCACGAAATGGATTTTTCCGTTATAAATAGGTACCTACCTATACATTTTTTTTAATTAAAACTTCATTACCTAGTGTGTACGTGTACAGGTCCTTATTCTACAGATAAACGCCCTCTAGCGGCAACTCACATGTAACTGCATGAGTTTCCCCTCTGTCTGTTCTATTCGTTATGTTTAGGTTTAAGTTTTTAAGTTTGACTAAGTAATTAGGTTAGATTTATTTTAATTAACAAGGTTAGGTTTAAGTTTGACTAAGTAATAAGGTTATATATTTATTTTAATTAACAAGGTTTGGTTTAAGTTTTTAGGTTTGACTAAGTAATTAGGTTAGATTTATTTTAATTAACAAGGTTAAGTTTAGGTTTGACCAGGTAATTAGATCAGATTTATTTTCTTAAGGTAAATTAAGTTCTTACATTATAAAAGAAATACGTTTGCTGTGTGTTATATTGTTATTATTATTAATTCATTTTTACTTTAACTTCCCATACACGAAGTATAGGAAAATAAAGTATGGTTTGGTGAACATTTTCGATATCGTTTTTGTTTTTCTGGACGAATCATGTCGACTGCATTCCAAAATTGAGTCTAGAAAAAAATTGTGTCCGTCCTTACATTCATACACCGAACGTCCGCGAAATCGGATTCGCGAAACTACTGCCTTTATTATTTGTCCGAATTTTGGTTTATTATTTTCAATAACGAACCTTTGGAATCGTCGCGAAAAAAAATACCCCCCCACGCCTCAAAATTTGATATTATACGTTTTTTAAAATTAGGTACCAATATTCTTTGAAGCTAAAATTCGAGTCAAGCCATTAAACGATTTCTGGAACCAAAACGACAAATCCAATTTTGATGAAATTTAAAGTTTCTATTCTATTTAACATACCTCCGACAAATTTTGTCTCATGAAGCTATCACGATCTAGGGGGCCCTTTAGGGCATCAAAACCCAAATTAAGGGAAATTCACGAAAACTGGTACTATCAGTCCAATTTTAATGAAATTTAAAAGGGACACTCTTTGTAACATATAACCACCAAATTTGGGGTCTCGTGGGGCTATCTTCATTTGGGGGCCCTCTAAGGCACCAAACTCAAATTCGAATCATCTCTGAAACCCTGACACTATCAGTCCAATTTTGATTAAATTTAATACAGACACTCTTTATCTTTTAGAAGTTTAGAGCCCTAATCCTTAAATTCGGGTACTATTAGTTGAATTTTTATATTCAGGAAGGACAACTATATGGAGTGTGGCAACAACAGACGAAGGCTGCCAAATTATACAAGGTGTCCTAAAAGTCCGAGACCACCTGAATATCTTTTGAATGTTTTTTAGTTAAGTTTTGAATTTTTGCATGGCATTATATCCCAAATTAAACCACCTGATGGTATGACCAATTATTAGGGGCGCGTCCCATGTGGCCCTCAGGGCGCCAACTTTTGTTTTTTATATACGAACCCCCATCTTGTGATACGTTTTCAGAAAGAAAATAAAATTAGAAGTACCTACTGTGCAAAAACATTTACACGTCTTGCGTGTTTGGATTCAAAATTGCGCCCATTTTTTGAAAATTGTATGAACATTCAATTTAATTTTTCGAAAACATTTTATGACTCACAATGTTGATAAAATTTGCCAGAACTAGAAAGTCTAAAATAATTCTACCTTTTGCATTGTTAGGCAGGGCAAATCCAATGATGCGATTATTTCAAACCCAGCAGCAGCGTAACGTGGGGGGAGGGGGTCGGGGAGTGGAAGCGGATATTACTCACAGCATCCATTATTATTATTTGTATTATAATTTATGCAAGAGTCAATATTTGTAAAGGTTGTCCCAAAATAAGGGCTCTCTTTCAGCAATCTGGCAGTACTTAGTCAATATTTGTTAAGGTTGTCCCAAAATAACGAATCTCTTTCAGCAATCTGGCAGTATTTAGTCAATATTTGTAAAGGTTGTCCCAAAATAACGACTCTCTTTCAGCAATCTGGCAGTATTTAGTCAATATTTGTAAAGGTTGTCCCAAAATAAGGTCTCTCTTTCAGCAATCTGGCAGTATTTAGTCAATATTTGTAAAGGTTGTCCCAAAATAAGGTCTCTCTTTCAGCAATCTGGCAGTATTTAGTCAATATTTGTAAAGGTTGTCCCAAAATAAGGTCTCTCTTTCAGCAATCTGGCAGTATTTAGTCAATATTTGTAAAGGTTGTCCCAAAATAAGGTCTCTCTTTCAGCAATCTGGCAGTATTTAGTCAATATTTGTAAAGGTTGTCCCAAAATAAGGTCTCTCTTTCAGCAATCTGGCAGTATTTAGTCAATATTTGTAAAGGTTGTCCCAAAATAAGGTCTCTCTTTCAGCAATCTGGCAGTATTTAGTCAATATTTGTAAAGGTTGTCCCAAAATAAGGTCTCTCTTTCAGCAATCTGGCAGTATTTAGTCAATATTTGTAAAGGTTGTCCCAAAATAAGGTCTCTCTTTCAGCAATCTGGCAGTATTTAGTCAATATTTGTAAAGGTTGTCCCAAAATAAGGTCTCTCTTTCAGCAATCTGGCAGTATTTAGTCAATATTTGTAAAGGTTGTCCCAAAATAAGGTCTCTCTTTCAGCAATCTGGCAGTATTTAGTCAATATTTGTAAAGGTTGTCCCAAAATAAGGGCTCTCTTTCAGCAATCTGGCAGTATTTAGTCAATATTTGTAAATGTTGTCCCAAAATAAGGGCTCTCTTTCAGCAATCTGGGAGTATTTATTCAATATTTTTACAGGTTCTACAAAAATAAGGGCTCTCTTTCAACAATCTGGGAGTATTTAGTCAATATATGTAAAGGTTGTCCCAAAAAAAATGGCTCTCTTTTAGCAATCTGGCAGTATTTATTCAATTTATGTGAAGGTTGTCCCAAGACGTTGATCAGTCACACAGGACATTGCCTTTTATATACAGGGTGTCCATTAAGTCTCACCCCACCCCCCGTATCTCGGGAATGGCTGAAAATATAAGAAAACGCAAAAACTCTTTATCCCTTTAAATTTTAGACTAAAAAATGTTTAGCCTTGGCCAGCTGTTTAGGCTGGGCACCGACTGGCTTCAAAATCTTAAATGAGAAGGTATATCAAGTGACACCTTTTATTAAAGGTCTCGTTAATACGAGTTCATTACAGAAAACCAGAGCTCTCTAGGATCTACCGTTCACGAATTACAGGGTGGAACATGTGACAATGGACCCTTTGCGGCCGCACCGTAATGGTAGGTAAAAATGCCTAGAAATAAGTTTTTATGATCCAAAATAAGTAATTTAGTAAAAAAGATGCTTGTCCCGCCCATTTTGACCGCAGAGATCAAGCTTTCTTAGACCAAACCTGTCCAGCTTTTTTGAAAATTTTGGTCTAAGAAAGCTCGAAATCTGCAGTAGAAGTGGGCGGGACAACCATCTTGTTGGAATACTATTTTTTACTAAATTACTTATTTGGGATCATGATAACTTATTTCTAGTCATTTTTACCTACCATTTCGGTACGGCCGCACAGGTCTATTGTTCCACCCTGGACTTCGAGATCCTAGAGGTAGATCCTAAAAAGCTCTGGTTTTCTGTAATGAACTCGTATTTACGAGACCTTTAAAACTAAGTGTCACTTGATATACCTTCTCATTTAAGATTTTGAAGCCAGCCGGTGCCCAGCCAAGGCCAAAGGGCTGGCCAAGGCCAAAAAATTTTTTTTCTAAAATTAATCCCCCTAAAATCTAAGGGATACGTGTTTTTGCGTTTTCTTATATTTTCAACCATTCTCGAGTTACGGGGGTGGACTCAGACTTTATGGACACCCTTTATAAAGATATATTTTTAGTGAATACTGAGTAGGTACCCAAAATTTGTGAAAATAATAATTCAAGTCATATTTCATTGCAAAATTCTGTGAAATGATTTTTATTCTGGAAAAGCAAATTTTTGGAACGAACATTCCTAAAACAAAGTAAGATCAACATTAATTTCGTTTTTACTTGGTACGCTTTGTTTTTCTATCTGGAATTTAAAAGTGTTATGAGCAATTTTATAGGTAAAGGTCAAAATATACAAAATTTCCACAGATAAAGAAGCGAAATCCATAGAGTATTTTTGAGTTGAAAATAGTGTGTTCTAGCATATGTAGGTCTGTATTAACATTTGTCTATATCAATCTGTATAAGTTACTAGCTGATGCCCAACGAAATTCGTTTCAAGAAGCTGGGAGAAAAAATTAGAATAAATCTGACTTTTACATTAATTGTCAGTACCAGACAGATACTATTATTTTTTTTTTGGAGCAAGTTACAAACTTTAAATGTGGTTTAATATAATTTAAAATGTCTTTTTAAACGTTTTGTGGGTGGGAGATTAATTAATTCACTTTAATTTTAATTTATTTTGAAAATAACTTATTTCTTCCGTATTTATTGAACTATTTGAATATATTGAACTGAAGCAGACATAGTTGTACCAATATGAAAAAAGTCCAGTGCAAGTTTTTTTATTTTATCAATATAAGCGTTTTAGATGAACGTCTCCCCCCCCCCCCCCCCCCCCCCCCCCCCCCCCCCCCCCCCCCCCCCCCCCCCCCCCCCCCCCCCCCCCCCNTTTTTTTTTTTTTTTTTTTTTTTTTTTTTTTTTTTTTTTTTTTTTTTTTTTTTTCATGTTACCTAACCTGTTAAATAAACAAAAACTGTTAAAAAAAAAAAAAATCTCTACATAGGTATATAAAAAAAATCAGAATAAACATTTGATTTCTCCAAAGTTTCGTCTATTTTCAAGCAATAAAATTGTGAATTAAACATTTCAAAGTGACTTTTCTCGTATTTTCCACCATTTAATCGTGAAAATCAACCTTCTACATTCAAGTAATCATATTTTAAGTTAGGTTAGTTGCTCAGAAAAAAATTAATAGTATCTGTCTGGTCCCCAATTATTATATTACCGATGTACAACCGTTTAAAATTGATCAGAGCATACCACATATAGATCACATATTACCAACACGTTTGTTAACCTATGTAGAACATAGGGAATAGTAACGGGTTGTTAAGCTGCGTAGAACGTGTTGGGAGTAGTATTGGGTTAGGTTCCAAAAAATTAAAAGTGCGTGTTGAAGGCTGCTGAGTTTAGGCTGCCTAAACTTGCGCAGAATAAAATCAGCAAATTCCAAGATGGCGGTTACGCATGGCCCCGTCTACAAAATATATGACTCAATGTGATCAAAAGTCGTTTAGGTCAGACATGTAGCATCTCACAAAAAGTTTAGTTTCAATATCTGAAACAGATCTCATAATATTGAGGAAAACTGAAATACCAAGACGGCGGCCTAACATGGCTTCCGCCACAAAATATATAATTCGAAGTAATCAAAAGCCATTTAGGGTCATACGTATAGAATCTCAGAGAAATTTGGTCGCAAGAACTTAAGCGGTCCTCAAAATATTGAGGAAAAGCAAAATTTCAAGATGGCCGCACCCACAATATATATGACACAAAGTGAACAAAAGCTGTTAAAGGACAAACCTAAAGTATCTCACACAGTTTTGATCGCAATATCCCAAGCGGTTCTCAAAATATTGAGGAAAAGCGAAATTCCAAGATGGCGGCTTCATATGGCCCCGCCCACAAACTATATGACTCAAAGTAATCAAAAGCCATTTTGCGTCATACGTATAGAATCTCAGAAAAAATTGGTCGCAATAACTGAAGCGGTTCTAAAAATATTGAGGAAAAGCCAAAATCCAATATGGCAGCCTCACATAGCACCGCCTACAATATATATATATGGCAGTAT
>JAAEEI010007066.1:79673-90070 GCA_012654025.1 Pachypsylla venusta
TTTTTTTTTTGTTTTTGTGTATTTAAGAAGTTTAATTTGTTTTAGTTTTTTTCCGAATGGCGCAAGAGTTTTTAGGGAGCGACTTTATGAGAAAAACAAATTCAATCGAGGCATGGTCGATCAAAACGTTTCCTAACCTCTGGGGGGGGGGGGGGGGTCGTTCATCCTAACGCTTATATTGATAAAATAAACAAACTTGCACTGGACTTTTTTCATGTTGGTATTTTGAATATATACAGATAAATACCAAAACAAAGGCCGCGTTTACTCAGGGAGACATACCTAATGTAAATTACCAACAAAATTCCAGGTATTCACAAATGATAGGTAAGGCATGATGAAAACGATTTCTGCGAAAATAATTTATTAAAAACGACATCCTGCAAAACTATTTGGGATACCCTTTCAAAAATGTTTACCTATAAAACCAAACTGAAATTTTAGGAGATTTTTTCCAGTGAATAATATTTTCAACACCAGAACTTTTTCATTATTTTATATTTTCGGCCATTTGAACTGAAAATTTTCGAGTGACCACATCAGGACTAAGTAAAGAGATACAGGTAACAAAATTGAGGGGGGATGATAAAATATCTATCCCAGGGATACATGTAACAAAATAGGGGGGTGGGGAATGATAAATTATCTATCTAAGGGATACATGAGGGGGGGGGAATGATAAAATATCTATCTAAGGGATACATGTAACAAAATTGAGGGGGGAAATGATAAAATATCTATCTAAGGGATACATGTAACAAAATTGAGGGGAGGATGATAAAATATCTACCTAAGGGATACATGTAACAAAATTGAGGGGAGGATGATAAAATATCTATCTAAGGGATACATGTAACAAAATTGAGGGGGGGGATGATAAAATATCTATCTAATATGAAAAACTTTGTAATTTCCCTTCAAATGCCTAATGCACAAAATATTAAAATGATATTCATATCATTGAATACTTCTTGCATTACAAGGAGGGTGGTAAATGTCTCGCTAATACAGTCTTATATATTTGTCTTTTTTTTTTAATTTGGCTTAACGTCACTTTAACATCTATTGGTCATTCGAGACGGAGGTTTTACCCACCATTCGCTTGTGACTTGCAAATCAGCTACCCATATTCACCCAGCCTGGGTTGGGCCGGAAAAAAGAGCCAACGATACGTGGAGTTCCTGGCTAAGTACAACATCCCAGTGTTGGAACACCCTCCTTACTCACTCGACCTGAAAGGTACCAGATTTGACAGCGTAGATGCCGTTAAGAAAAAAGCGGCAGAGCAAAATGAGCTCCACCACTGTTTCGATCAATGGAAAATTCGCCTGGAACGTTGTAGGGATAGAGGTGGGGAGTACATTGAAGGGGATAACTACTAAAGTTGGGTAAGTTAAACACACATCGTTTTATGGGAAGGGTCTACGAACTTAATAGCCACACCTCGTACATAACAAATTTCAAGTCTTTAGCACTTGCCGTTCCTGAGATATCCTGTTAAAAGACGGACAGACAGACACACACACGGACCAATGGCTGAAACTCGAGATTTGGGCTCTGGGGAACCCAAAACGTGTTTTAACATTGAAAACCCGACATGGAAAATTTCAGCCCATTACAATACTTTCCTTTTTAATAGGATAAGGAAAGTAAAAAGCATATTTGTGGTCTAATAAGAATTTTGTTCACAAGTTTCTCACGCAAGTAATTCAGAATGATGAATGAATGACAAATAAGATTGAGCGCAAGATGTATGAAGATAAATCACACTGAAAATAAAATAAAATTAGGTTTGCTTACATCAGAAAAGAAATAGAAATTTGTTTTCATGTTGAAGAACAAACTTTGTCAGTCTAATGGAGAAGAGGATGCAAAGGCAAAAGACGTAGGCTTCATTTTGTGAAGCAGGGGCGTACACAAGGGGAGGGCTGGCCGGCTATAGCCCCCCCGAAATTTTTTTTCGGGTTAAGCCATCAAATGTGAAACCCTATGCTTCTTTTTCAATGTCACGCAGAAAACACTTTTTGGGATACTTACATAACAAAGTGCAAAGTAAGGACGATTTTTTTCTACATTCCTTATCCTATAAAAAGGAAAGTAGTTTAATGGGCTGAAATTTTTGATGTCGAGTTTTCATTTGCAAAACACGTTTTGGGGTCCCCAGAACCCGAATCTCGAGTTTCAGCCATTGGTCCGTGTGTGTGTGTCTGTCTGTGGACAAGATATCTGAAGAACGGCAAGTTTGAGAGACTTGAAATTTGGTATGTACGTTAGTTTTATGCCATGAAAGGTAAAAAAAGCTTTTGGTGGTAATTGAATATACTGTTGGCGGTTTTATGCCGCTTTTTAGCGTTTTCCTATATCCTGCTTAAAATGAGACTGGCAATAGCTAGAACTTTAAACTTGTTGCCTATTCATAGCAATTTCATACAAGAAATTTAAAAATACAACTTAGGTTAAAGTTTAATATATTCACAAGACAGGATCCCATAAACTAACAGAGGTTTTATTAGAGCTCTTGGCGATTTCCTCTATAAAAAATACATTCGTTCTATTACCTCCTGGGTGATGTGGAAAAACAGAAGAAATTCAAACCTCTTAAAGAAGAAAAATACTGAAAGAATTAAAAAAAATATATATATCTTGGGCGCGATAGAGTACATCACCTAATAGGCAGAAGCGTAGAAACTGTGGGGCGGACCGCCCCAGATGCCGGTCTTATAGACTTTGCTACGCCTTCTATATCTAGAAACATTTGATTATCGTTGGGGGCGGCGCATTTCGAAATCTCGCCCCTGGCGCCTAACAACCACCAGCCGGTCCTGCTTTGAAAACTGTCTTTGTAAAGCTCTATATTTAAAGCCCTATATTAACACTTTGTTTACATTAACTCTGTGAAACTAGATGTTTTTTTTTTTTTTAATTTGGCTTATAACATCTCTTTAACATCTATTGTTCATTTGGAAAACAGCTACTCACATTGACCTCACCCAGCCTACGTTGGGCCGGAAAAAAGAGCCAACGATACGTGGTGTTCCCAGGCGGTTACCCATCCAAGTACTGACCACGCCCGACGTTGCTTAACTTCAGTGATCTGACGGGAACTGGTGTATTCAACGTGGTATGATCCTAGATGGGTTCAACGCCACGATGCTATTATGGTATACATTTTGCCCAGCCAGCCCCCCCCGAAAAAAAATCCTGTGTACGCCCCTGTTGTGAAGTCTGTTACATTCCCAAATCTTTGTACCTTGTGTTATTTATTAACAACGAATTTAAGTGGAACCATTTAGTGACAATTAATCTAAACCTATAATATATATTTTTAACATTTACCTTGATTTGTCAACTCAGATAGAACAATGTATAAATACCTATCCACAAAACAGCCTAAGACACGTGTTTCGTTCTTGTTTGAACTCATCAGTTAGACATAGCTAGGAATTGAACACGGGACCCTTGGATTTGAGAAGCAGAGACTTAACCATTGTGACGGTTGCTTTTACGATAGAACGGTGCTTACTCCAAGTGTAAATCCTGGGACCGTTTATCGTGGCGTTTCTCGTGGTGCTTGGTATTGTGACGGACACCTCCACGATGAAACGTCAGCAACTCCAAGGCTAGATCCTTGGAGTTTCGTCGACTTTATTTAACGTCTTTCGACGGAGTGAGATTTAGATGGAAGAATTAATTAAGACGAAAGTTTGGAAATAATAATAATATAAATTACTAATGTTCTTTATTGATGGTAAAATTATGAATAAATAAATAAATATATTGATGTTAATTAAATATTAAAAATAGGTGTTAGTTATAATTTAAATAATATTAAAATGGTACTTGTAAAGAATATGATTGGAAAAAAAGGCTTACCTTGTTCTATAAATAAAATATTAACTTCTTATTATTATAAAAATGTCTTGACGCTTCCAAATCTAAAAACTGACTAACTGGTGATCAATGTGCACTGCTGGAACTCACTCGGTTCGGTATTCAGCAAAGTGCTGATTCAGTTAATAGGAAAATAAACGGACAGAGTGGCGTGATATTATTATGGGCAGTGGTGGCGTTACATCATCAAGCCACCAGTGCTTGGTGAAGAGGTACGGATACATTGTAACATTTAAATAATCCCTAAGTTAAAAGACTTAACCATCCCTTGATGATTAAGTCTCTACTTCTCAAATCCAAGGGTCCCGGGTTCAATTCCTAGCTGTGCCTAACTGATGAGTTCTAACAAGAACGAAACACGTGTCTTAGGCTGCTTTGTGGATTGGTATTTATACATTGTTCTATCTGCGTTGACAAATCAAGGTAAATGTTGAAAATATATATTCATGGTTATTTTTTAATTAGTTGTTTATATATGGAGACATAGGCGTGGGGGCTGCGGAGGCATAGCCCCCCCTGCCAGAATTTTTCGCGTCTTACACTAGATAAAATGGAAAAAAATAAAGATGTAGGTTGTTGAGGCACAGAAAAAGATCAACCCCCCACCTCCCCACCCCGGGAATTTTAGGTTAGAATCACCTATGCATAGTTAAATGATTTAGGACGTAATTTGAGTTTGTGACAAATGACGGGAATGTTTCGCTTCGAACCAACAGTCTCCTGGTTACAAATCCGCCGCCTCAACCAACTGAGCTACTGAGGCTGCCTAATACTGAGCACAGATAGTTGATTGATCGTATTTGGAATCAACTACAGGGCTGTACCCAAGATTTTTTCGGGGGGAGGGGGGTCCGAAGGATTGACAGCCAAAGCAGGACTAACACCTGAAAATGATGATCATGGAAGATGATGTTGTTGTTGTTGATGATGTTGTTATTGTTCTTGTTGTTGCTGTTGTTGTTTTTGATGTTGTTGTTGCTGCTGCTGTTGTCGATGTTGTTCTTGTTGTTGATGTTGCTGTTGTTGTTGTTACTGCTGTTGTTGATGTTGTTGTTCTTGTTGTTGCTGCTGTTGTTGTTCTTGTTGTTGTTGATGTTGCTGTTGTTGCTTTCTTGTTTTTGATGTTGTTCATGTTGTTGATGTTGCCGTTGCTGTTACTGTTGTTGTTGTTCTTGTTGCTGTTCTTGTTTTTGATGTTGTTGTTGCTGCTGTTTTTGATGTTTTTCATATTGTTCTTGTTGTTCTTATTGCTTTTGATGTTGTTCATACTGCTGTTGTTGTTCTTGTTTTTGCTGCTGTTGTTGATGTTGTTCATGTTTTTTTTTTGTTGCTGTTCTTGTTTTTGATGTTGTTCACGTTGTTGATATTGTTGTTCTTGTTGTTGCTGCTGTTGTTCATGTTTTTTCGTTGTTGATGTTGCTGTTGTTGCTGTTCTTGTTTTTGCTGCTGTTGTTGTTCCTGCTCTTTTTGATGTTTTTCATATTGTTTTTGTTGTTGATGTTGCTGTTGTTGTTCTTATTGTTGTTGCTGTTTTTCTTGTTGTTGTTGGTGGTGGTAGAGGTGATGATGAGTTACACCTTTCAATATTACATATCGTGCATAAAAAAATAATAATGAATTTTTGGGTGGGGGGGTCTAAACCACCTGAAACCCCCCATGGGTACCGCCTTGATTATCTACATACATTAACTTTATATATTTTCATTTTTCCCACCACCCCACCCTGTATCTCATTCTGAACTCTGATAATGCACAAATAATTATTTGCATATGTTATGTGTAACGGAAACATTGTTTGGTGGTTAGTCATTTGTGGTTAACGAAATTTTCAAAAATAATGTTTTGGGATTTTAGCTTTCTTTTTGGGGTTTTAGGGTATTCTTTTTTATTTATTTATTCATTTTATAATTTTACTAATGTTGCTTTTGTACATTCAACTATGCACCATAGGAAATGAATAAATAATAATATTATAATGTAATTACCTCAAATATTGATTAAAGAAAAAAACTAGCGCACCATTGGCGGCTCTCACAAAACTTGAAACTTACAATTTTTTTTTGACTTTGAAGAAAAACAGCAGCAGCACCGAAAAGCAAATTGAAAACTCATACCGGGAACGATAATTTCAAGTGATTGGTGAATGAAACTCATACCGGGAACGACAATTTCAAGTGATTGGTGAATGAAACTCATACCAGGAACGACAATTTCAAGTGATTGGTGAATGAAACTCATACCGGGAACGACAATTTCAATGATTGGTGAATGAAACTCATACCGGGAACGACAATTTCAAGTGATTGGTGAATGAAACTCATACCGGGAACGATAATTTCAAGTGATTGGTGAATGTTCTGGCAGCAGAGGACCGATCTTTAAAACTTTGAAGAAAAACAGCAGCTGCACCGAAAATCAAATTGAAAACTCAAACAATTTCAAGTGATGGGTGAATGAACCTCATACCGGGAATGACAATTTCAAGTGATTGGTGAATGAAACTCATACCGGGAACGACAATTTCAAGTGATTGGTGAATGTTCTGGCAGCAGAAGATCGATCTTTAAAACTTTGAAGAAAAACAGCAGTTGCACCGAAAATCAAATTGAAAACTCATACCGGGAACTACAATTTCAAGTGATTGGTGAATGTTCTGGCAGCAGAAGATCAATCTTTAAAACTTTGAAGAGAAACAGCAGTTGCACCGAAAATCAAATTGAAAACTCATACCGAGAACGACAATTTCAAGTGATTGGTGAATGTTCTGGCAGCAGAAGATCAATCAAAATTAAAAACTCATACCGTGAACGACAATTTCAAGTGATTGGTGAATGTTCTGAAAAAACATCTGAAGAAAAACAACGTTCTAACTGAAAACATGGCAAATATAATTTCCTAAAATTTTAAGTCAGCCTGTTTATATCTTTTTTTTTTGCATATAGGGTAAACTAGTCAGTCGTTGGACTCCCCCCCAGTGGTTGGCCCCCTTTTCGAAATTTTTGAAATAACTCTATGATTAACATGATTTGCACTGGTCGAAATTTGTTCAATTGAATCCTTATACTCTCCCCTCCACGAAAAATATCACTTCAGCGTTCAGTCCTTAATTGTTTGTAAGTAAATTCAGATTGAACTAAGCGAAGTCAAAATAGACGAAAATTTGAACATTTCTTACGCATTTGTTAAGGAAAGTGTTTTGTTCAATTACGGATATTCGTGTAAATATTTAAATTTTATTGATGTTTTCAAGTTTTTTTAGTATTCCTAAACTCAATTTTAAGTTATTAATTATAAAATCATCGATTCTAATTATTTATTATCAAATTAAAAGGGGGGCCAACGACTAACATGAATTTTTCGATGTTTTTAGTGGTTGGCAGAGGGGCTGAATTCTGATATTTAGTGGTTGGCAGGGGGGCTGAATTTTGATATTGAGTAGTTGGCAGGGGGCTGAATTCTGATATTTAGTAGTTGGCAGGGGCTAAATTGTGATATTTAGTAGTTGGCAGGGGCCCAAAATATTATTTTTAGTAGTTTTGGCCTTTGACCACCTAATTTTCTAGTAGGTACCTACTATATTTATTCCAAAAGTCACATGTAACAAGATTTCAGGTACCTACTAGGTAGTTATTAGAGTTTATCATATTAATATTATTACCAGAGTAAGTAGGAAGCCTGCCATTAATACCTGGTAAGTTAGTAAGTATACCTAACTATCTACGCTGGTAAAAAGCTTAAAGCTAAATATTTAGTCATTGAATACAGGTTTGAATAACATATTTATTATAAGTGTTAAAAATCTGGTGTGAACATCACACGAGTTTCCTTATCTATATAAAAAAAGTATTGTAATGCGTTGAAATTTTCGATGTCGAGTTTTCAATGTCAGAACACGTTTTGATGTCGTCAGAGCGAAAATACAATTATGTATTACACTTCTTGATATATTACACTTCAACCTAAGTTGTATTTTTCAATTAATTGTATAAAATTGATATGAATAGGCACCAAGTTTAAAGTTCTAGCTATTACCGTTACCATTTTAAGCAGGATTTGCGAAAGCCCCTAAAAAGCGGCATAAAACCGCCAACGGTATAGTCGATTTCCACCTAAAGCTTATTTTGCCGTTCATGGCATAAAACTGACATACATACCAAATTTCAAGTGTCTAACACTTGACGTTCTTGAGATATTTTGTTCACAGACAGACACACACACGGACCAATGGTTGAAACTCGAGATTTGGTATTTCCCTAATAAAAGATTAATAAAACAAAACCATTTCCTAAAACTGAATGATATTTTCTATTAGAATAATCAGTTTTGATTAATAATGCATCTTTTTTCAAGGTTTTATGGTATTTCGAAAATACAATTTTGTATTTTTTGCTCTTAAGTGGGCCAACGACTGACTGGTTTACCCTACCTATCACCTAAACATCATAATTGACGTTGGATATGACGAACCAAATCAATTGTCCTCACATGATTCAAAATATAATAAATTTTGAAGTACCCAATCTGTATCACTGACAGAGAGCCGGCAGAAATCAATTCCGACTGCCGGGTGTTTGTTCGTCCTTGAATTCAGACTCTCCCCTAATGTCATCTTTGAATGTTTTTAATCAACACTCCTCTGTTTTAGATCTGACTGATAAGATGGATTAATTTTATAGGAATTGTAAAACAGCTTTGCACATGCATTCGGTGTATGTGCGAAAATCTTGCTTTCATAACCAGGGCCGTAGAGCCGTAGACAGAAATTCCTTGCCGGGGGGAAAATGTATGGGCCCCTCTAACCATTCTTATTCTAAAATCACCATATGGGCAGTAATAATAGTAAAAGTAGGCAATTCACTTAGTTGATGTGAAAAGGCGTGTACGTTTCTTCTTGGCAACACATAATTCGATTATCAGATGTTAATGTTTACGAAATATACCAATATTTATGATTGCTGTACAAGCTGAAAGGTCGCACTATATTTTAAAATCAGTGTCCTGCAATAGCCATTGTCCCATATTAGCCCACTCTCGCTAGACTTGTGATTTTATGTGTTTGAAAAATTTTCATTAAGTTGATTTATTTATTATTCAGAAAAAAACAGTAAAAATTTCATTATGATAATTTTCTCACCAGATCTCTTAGAAAATGCCGGGCCTGGGGGGGGGATTCCCTCCATTCCCTATACCCTCTCGTCGGGTCTGTTCGTAACTGCAGTTAACTACTGCGTGGAAGCAGTGTATATAAAAGAAGTTTCCAGCAAATTAAGATTAAAGTACCCGTCTCGAATGGCCAGGAGATTTGTTAAAGATACGTTAAGCAACATTTAACAATGTTGATACTGAACATCATCACTAAACTAACAAACCATTCTGTTATGAAAATTTTAAACAAATATTGAAATGTCTAGAAATAATAAATAAGTTTTAATTTGTAAAGAAATATTACTTGTTGACAGCAGGAAATTAAAAGCCTAAATAGAAGTGTAAATAAGGATCTGATAGAGGTTTTAAGAAAACAAAAGAAACCATTTGTCAGCCTTATTGAAAGGGTTAGACGAGGGATTTGCGTACAAAAAAACTCTGCCAATGTGACACCTGGGTTTATTATTTTTCTGGCAAAAAATAATACATTTTTTGGGGTGTACCCCCAATAAATTTTTTTGGGGGTACCCCCCCCCCNATTAAATATCAAATTTTGAAAGGAGGGTAATTTTTTTTTTTTTTTTCGTGACGATTCCAAAGGTTCATTATTGAAAATAATAAACCAAAAATGGGGTGAGCTCATCTGCTGCGAAAGTTTGGTCATGATGAGGATGTAAAAAAAGGAGAAGATAGTTAGGGACTTGTAGATTGTGGAATTAATTAAAAGATTCATTTGAATGGAAGTGAAACTCGCACGAATAGAAAAAATATTTTGTGAACATCACACGACTTTCTTCGTCTATATAAAAAAGTATTGTAATGGGCTGAAATTTTTGATGTCGAGTTTTCATGCCAAAATTGGTTGCATAGTTAAAACTGCTAAAAATCGAGAAAGAGCGCCCAACGGTAATATCGGCTTAAATATAATGTTTCTCAGTTTTTTTTTTTTTTTTTTTTTTTTTTTTTTTTTTTTTCATCAATTCGGTACCGTTTTCTGTTGAAATAAGAATGAAGCTTTGTGCTTAGTTCATATTAGAAAGCTTTTTTTAAAAGTTTTATGAAATTGAAATGATCGATTGGGCTATGTTGAGAATGTGGGGGGGGGGGTGTAGGGGTCTGAAGTGTAGAGATGAATAAGAACCGTTCACTTTATGGATTCGTTTCATGAAGTGTGAGCGGTCACAGTTCAAACTCACTGAAGTGAAATGTTCCTCCATACAAAAGTTCATCTTTCTTTTTCAATGTTCAGTACGGCATATAATTCCTACTTTTGAGTTTTTATTAATTTAATTTTGCAGGATACATTATTACTATACTACTATTTTAAATTGTTTACATATTACTATTATTTTAAATACATA
>JAAEEI010000070.1:27511-37842 GCA_012654025.1 Pachypsylla venusta
AGCCGCGAGTTGATTGGACACAGAGAGTGAGTAGTAGAAAGGATCAGGAGGGGTAATATTATTAATGCTAAAAGTATTGTTAAAAAGTCTGTTCGAATAAATTCTCACAGTTAATCCTATGCAAGAAACCATGGAAGGGAAATCAACCTTATTTTGAAGAACATTAAAAAGGAATTTTGAGGCGTGCAGATCGCGACGATCACTGAGTTTTTCAATATTTAGTAGGAAGCAGATATTATCGTAAGAGTAGAGAAATTTGCCATAAAGAAACCTATCATAGAAATAAAGAAACCTATCATTCACCACAGGTATTACATTTAACTGAAGTTTAGAAGCGTTTGATGATGTCACGAGAAATTGAGCAGTGCCATACGGTAGGTCCGGGGTTGGATTCAATGCCGGCTCTGAGGAGTAATATGAGGAGCAGCTTGGCTGGGAGAAGCAGCTCCATGAGGGAAAAGAGTGTAGGGTGGGTGTGTTGATGGAACGGGAATGTGATGGCCTTTGGTCGAAACTTCAATTCTGGAATTCCTCCAATTCCGAGTAGTTCTGGGGCGAAGATAGAGCCATTTTGAGGACCCATGTAGCACCATGTTGTTGTTGTTAACGTTCTCAACGACTCTCACTGTGTCTTCAGGCCAAGAAAGGCGGCCTCTCCAACAGGATCTGTCCATAATGCTGACAGTTCTAGATTAGTTGGGTTTGATGGATAGATAAATGATGGACAGTTGCTGGCTGCTCATGATTTACAGCATGAGCATTGAGCAGCCAGCATACATAGACGACAACGATCAAATACTTCAGGGTTTAGCAAGGATTTATATACCAACTCTTTGAGGAAGTATCTGGAGCAGTACGGCTGGGTCAAACGGAGGAAAAACACAGTGAGTTGTTGTCGGAACGGTGTTGATGGTCTTTGGCCGTGCCCGAGGGCACGGGTAGCCCCAGTACGAAGAACCAACCATCTTGGGGGCCCCCATGTAGCACCATCGCTGTCGATGGTTGTTAGGTTTGTGAAACCATCATTGATTTCTATGTTGAGCAATGGATTTAATTACTGTATAAGTTGCTGCTCTGTATTGATTTCTATGTTGAGCAAAGGATTTAATTTCAGTATAAGTTGTCATATTCAACCAATCTTTATATCTGACAGCCACAATTTTCTTGGTCTTCTTCTTTCACTTCACCCTTTCCCAATTCTAATTGTTGTCGGCGCCGACTTTCCTTATCTCTACCATGCCACAACCTTTTGTTTGGTGCAGGGCTGCGGAGCCGGAGCTGTGTGATTTTGTACAAAGAAGACGGAGCCCCTTTTTCTTATAAAGAGGAGCTGTAGCCCAGAGCCAAGGAGCCGTGTGATTTTGTATAAAGGAGCTGGAGCCGGAGCGCCTTTCTCTTATAAAGAGGAGCTGGAGCCAGAGTTTTTATCGACGGCTCCGCAGCCCTGGTTCGGTGCCTATTCTCTTTAGCTGTAACCTTAGCTTGCTTCTCACAGTATCAATTGAATCTGCGTAGAAATTAACTTTTTGCTGATGACCTCTCATCATTGGTTTGAAGCAGAGTTTTTTAAAGGCCTTCCTAACACAAAACCTTCTTTATTGACACGGACTTAGTACCGTCCCCTAATGAAGTTGATTTGCTCCTCTCGGTGGCTACATTTTAGCTCTTACTTCTCCATTCTATAATTATTCTTTCTTATGTTCTTTTTATTGGATAAAAAGAACATAAGAAAGGCTGGACGCCTTTCTTAACACTAAACTTTCTGTATTTACTCTGGCTTAGGACCGACACCTAATGAAGCTGGTAGCGTCGGTGGCTACATTTCATCATTTTCTTGGTCTACTTCTTTAAAATTACTTAATTTAACATTTGAGGTTGCAAAATGCTGCTCCGCGTCTTTCCTGAATATCAAGAACGCGTATGATGGGATGTTAACTAGTGTGAAAAGCCTTTTAGAATTTCTCACCTTGCATACATAAGATACACTCTGGCTTGAGCATTTTTCATTTCATGTAATTGTTCTTTGAAAGTTGTCAGGCCAGGTTCAAACTCAATAACAGCCTCAACTTGAACTTTGATTTCTACATCGTCCTCTTGATTCTGAGATGTTGTTTGAAATCGACCCAAGAGAGCTCTTCCATCTGTGTCAGAGCTGTGTATGAATATTACCTGGAAAAGTAAATTCATGAGCATGTAATTTGTCGTCAGTTGTGAGCAAGCATTAGATCAATAAGTAGCCGTACTTGAGGAGAGGTAGCGTTATTGTGGGAAAAAATGAGCCACCGAGGGGAGCAAATCAGTTTTATTAGGTGACGATCCTAAGATCGTGTAAATAGAGAAGGTTTGGTGTTAGGAAGGGCATTGAGCCATCAAAAAGAAAAAAAAATCTGTTTCAAACCAATGATGAGGGATCTACGAAGTTTCAATTGATACTGTGAGAAGCAAGTCAGGGTTACCATGCCGGGAGGCTACTTTCCAAGCACAAAAAGCCCATCTGAGGCTTAGGTGCAGGGGCTTATATAGCCCAAAAAAGGAATTTAGCTCACGAATATACCATGTCGGGAAAGAGTACAGCTAAAGAGAGTAGACACTGAACAAAAGGTTCTGGCATGGTAAAATTAAGGAAAGCAGCGCCAACCCCAAATAGAATTGGGAAAGGGTGAAGTTGAAGTGGAGGATGTGATATTTAAAATCTGAATATTTAATTTGATTCAGTAAATAATTTTGGTTTGCTCTTAGCATACGTAAAAAAAATTCAAGGCGAAAACACGATCTTCATTTAAGATTTAGGCAATGAAACAACGAATTACCTGATTTAAAAAACTCTGCCAATGTGACACATGTTGTTTATTAATCCGGCTGAAAGAAATTAACCCTCCCCCCCAAATTTGATATTGTTAGAGGCAAGCTTGGCTCCCTTTGCCAAACCTAATAAACCTTGGGATCAAGTTTTGATCCCAAGTATCAGTAAAGCAGAGACACCCAGTTAAAGAAGAATAAGAGCAAAAAAAAAATTACTGGAAAATATAACATGAACTGAGTATAGTGGACCAGATAACAGATCAAACCAGATTTTTCAGAACAGACCACGTAAACCAATCAACTCCTCTACCGGATTGCGATTGGCGTTGGTTACTTGGTTTGTATTCTTTTTGTGTGTATGTGTTTTGATCTTAGCATATTTCTGATTGTTTCAAGTTGGTAAAAAAAAAACACCTAAAATTGGTAAAGATAAGGAAAGGACGGCCTACCCCAAATAGAATTGGGAAAGTGTGAAGATAAAGAAGAAGCGTTATTGTGGAAAGATACAGCCTTAATACTCCTCGGACCGAACGAGTACAATAGTACAAAGTTTTTTAAAGGGATATTGACCGAGATTTTTTTAAGGGGATATTGACCAAATTTTTTTAAAGGGATATTGAACGAGATTTTTTTAAAGGGATATTGACCAAATTTGTTTAAAGGGATATTGACCAAATTTGTTTAAAGGGATATTGAACGAGATTTTTTTAAAGGGACATTGACCGAAATTTTTTAAATGGATATTGTCCGAGATTTTTTTAAAGGGATATATTGACCGAGATTTTTTTAAGGGGATATTGACCGAGATTTTTTTAAAGGGATATTGACCCTTTATTTTTTTTAAACACATTCGATTTGTAGTGCTTGAAACCGAGGACTTTATTTGTTTTCATAAAATGGAACTTCATTAATTTTTTGTTCGATAATTTACTTCTAAATCATTTGCACTTGTCCTTTTCCAGAGCCGTAGCTAGGGTGACGCGACTGAGTTTTGGCCCCCCCCGTCATAGGGGGGGGGGGCGCCAAAACTTTTTGGAAGATAATTTGAATAATTTTGTTGCAATTTTTTCAAGATTCCGAGCATTTGTCGATATACATCATTTTTATACATTTTAAAAATTATGTTGAAGAAATTGACTTTGACGATGTCATTGATGAGTTTGCAGACATAAAATCTCGACGAATCACATTATAACTTTGACAATTGCTTTGTAACATTCAAACAAATCGATATGGAAGATTTTTGATTTTGTATTTGTAGGTTTCATTAAGAACTAGCTGTTTTCCCGTGCTTCGCTACGGTTACAAAATTCAACAACTCAATTTTAGATTTTTGGTGGAACCGACCCCCAGAGTGAACACGGCTCCTATTTAGATAATTCAATATTTTACTCAAAGATATTACTTTTTGTACTGCGGAACACCTTCGTATAAAATTTCAGCTTTCTCGCTCATCCCGAAGTGATACTTCTTAACTATGGGGTTTTGGTGGAACCGACCCCCAGAGTGAGCACCGCTCACTCTTAGAAAATTCAATATTTTACTCAAGGATATGACTTTTTGTACTTCGAAACACCTTTGTATCAAATTTCAGCTTTCTCGCTCATACCGAAGTGATACTTCTTAATTATGGATTTTTGATGGAACCGATCCCCAGAGTAAGCACCGCTCCTATTTAGAAAATTCAATATTTTATTCAAAGATATGACTTTTTGTACTTCGGAACACCTTTGTATCAAATTTCAGCATTCTCGCTCATCCCGAAGTGGTACTTCTCAATTCCGATTTTTTGGTGGTGAAAACCGTCCATAAATCGGGGAGAAACCGGAAAATTCCAAATTTTATATTTTTTATGGGGTCCCGATATATTATTTTGGGGGGGTCCATTCTCGGTAATTTTTCGTAAAATTACCGAAAAAAATTACAAAAAGACCCGCTAAAAAGCGTCATTTTTGGCGGTAACTTGCTCTCACTTGAACTTTCGACTTTTTACTTATTACGCACCTACATACTAAAAGGAACCTGTGTGCCAAGTTTCAAGTCTCTAGGTTTAGCCATCGTGGAGCTACGTTGATTATCTGTCAGTCAATCAGTCAGTCAGTACGTCAGTATACCAACTGGGCTTTGCGTTTTATAAGTATAGATATTCTCATTTACTGATTCTTAAAATCTCCTTCAACAGGAACCGACCCCCAGAGTGAGCACCGCTCACTCTTAGAAAATTCAATATTTTACTCAAGGATATGACTTTTTGTACTTCGAAACACCTTTGTATCAAATTTCAGCTTTCTCGCTCATCCCGAAGTGGTACTTCTCAATTCCGATTTTTTGGTGGTAAAAATCGTCCATAAATCGGGGAGAAACGGAAAAATTTCAAAGTTTATATTTTTTTATGGGATCCTTATATACCATTTGTTTCGGGGTTGGAGGGGGGTCCATTCTCGGTCATTTTTCGTTATCTCCTTTAGTTTGACCAGAAAAAATGGCAAAAAGGCCCGCTAAAAAGCGTCATTTTTTGGACGGTTTTCGTCCATAAATCGGATAGAAACCGGAAATTTTCAAATTTTATATTTTTTATGGGGTCCTTATATACTATTTTGGGGGGGGGGGTCTATTCTCGGTCATTTTTCGTTATCTCTTTTAGTTTGCCCAGAAAAAAATTGCAAAAAGACCCGCTAAATAGCGTTATTTTTGGCGGTAACTTGCTCCCACTTGAACTTTAATTTTTTTTCCTTTCTTATTACGCACCTACATACTAAATGCGATCTGTGTGCCAAATTTCAAGTCTCTACGTTTAGCCATCGTGGAGCTCCGTTGATTATCAGTACGTCAGTCAGTATACCAACTGGGCTTTGCGTTTTATAAGTATAGATAAAGGCACGATTGTTTTAATACGTTTTGCTGTCGAATAATTAATATGAGCTTTTTTATCGGGGTGGGGGGCGCTAATTTCAGAATTTGCCTCGGGCACCAGTAAAGCTCGCTACGGCTCTGTCCTTTTCATCAAAAGTTGTTTCCTTCACCAAAATATGTAGATAAAAATCCGGTGCTTTAGTCTCTCGAACTGTTTCTAATTTTCAAAAATATTAAAAGAAGATATTTAACTTTTCAACTAACCTACCTTCATGTAATTAAAATGCTTGAGGAGTTCAACCCAGACATCTGCTTGATGAGAATATGGCGGCACTGTACGCAGAAATGACACATGAATATTCTGAAATTAAAAAGAAAAACGGTACGTTTGGGAGTTACTTCAAGAGGTTCATGAAAAACATCCTACAGATATTATATACTATACCACCAATCTGCAACTTATATTTTCATGAGCTTGATCTTTCAGAGTACTTGAGATCTGTAGATACCCTTTTTGCAGTTGAAGGTACTAAGCTATTATTGACTATGATGTGATCTTGAGTAGCTTTATCTCCTGAATTCCAAAACTCATTCAACATTTGTAATTGGTTGTTGTTGTAGCGGCAGACAACGAGTTTATTCAGATTTCCTTCATGTTGAGCTCAAGGAAAGCTGTCACTTCCTTGGGTTTGAGCCATAGGTCTTGGACTGAGAGTGGCGTAGGTTTTTGTGGACAGTTGAATAGGTGGTGTACGTCATGTGGCTGTCCGTGGCAGAGGGGACATTCATTTTTTCCCCTGGGATCTAATCTATTCATGTAGCAGTTGAGTATCCTGGACCATCAGGAACGAAGTTGAGCCAGTTTGAATCTGGCGTCTCTTGTCAATTGTTTTTCCTCCTCAACAATAGGTGGCGGTTAACGGCCAAGTACTTTTTTGGGTTGATATTGTGCTGTCACATCCTTCACAGTAAGGGTATGTATATCAGAGAGACACAGCTTGAAATGAAGAGGATCTATGAGGTTGATGACGGTAAGTATTCCTCTATATCGGATTTAAGAAAATTGAGAAATCTACTCGACACCAACGAGTCAATTCAGAAATGTGTAACTGGACTGAAGAATTAATGGTAAATATGTATTTTAGGGTAACTTTTCAAAAATGGTCGAAAAAAAGAGAGACATGGCCGTAAAAACGTTTTCTAACCTCTCTAATTGGGTTAAAGGAGCCGTAACAAACCCTTGCTTAAAAAATTGAGAGATTAGGAAACGTTTTTACGACCATGTCTCTTTTTTTTCGACCATTTTTGAAAAGTTACCCTAAAATACAAATTGACCGTAATTGGTCTGAAGAATTAATTTATTCATAGCACTTGTTCTTACAACAAGATGTTTGTGTACTTAACTACTTAGATTGCACAGTTTTTCCACAAGCTGTTGCATAAGCCTTACCACTATGTTTCTTTGATTTTCTGACATATTTCTTCCACAATGCTTTCTCCAAAAGTCTACGTTTTCCTAAATTATTCACTGTGTCATTAGAACTTAAATTATCACTTGCTCTACTGGGAGCCATTATCTATTTATATGAAAAGGGAAAATAACTTTCTACGTTTATTAAAGTTACTTATAAAGAATAAAGAACTATATAGAGAAAAAAACACTTGTTGCTTAATTCTTATCAGTAAATGAATTAGTTTTTAAAAAATGGATATGACTCCGGGGAGAACCGTAGGGCCCCATAGTTGTGGGATTTTTGGGGATTTTTGTCGCGTGCGGCGTGACACATCGCGGAAAAAATCCCACCAACCATATTTTTATTTTTTCCACTTCTTTTTTTTGTTTTGTTTTTAACTTTTTATGTTTACTTGTTAGCTTTATTGACATTTTTTAACCCCTCTCGACATGTTAGGAAACGTTTTTACGGCCATGCCTTTATTGCTTGAGCAAAAATTTTTCCCCCCAAACGGGAAAAATATTTTGAAAACGGGAAAAATATTTTGAACGTGGGATTTTTCCCTTGTTCGAGGACCCTACGGTTCTCCCCAAAGTTGGACCCTTAAAAACTGGATTTATGAAAAAAGGGCAATAATTGTCAACAAAAAACAGCTGACTTCTATTTTTAGGGTCCGACACAGGGCAGGAACAATGTGGCAAGTTTTTTCAAACAAACAAAAAATTTTTTTTAACAAACAAAATTCATGCCCCATTACTCCTGCCCAAATACCAGCAGATTGCACCCTTTGAATTTTTTTTTAAACTCGCTTTGTTATTGGCCGTCATGGATTCATTTTGGACAGTTGTCCTTACGCAATAGAGGCATGGCCGTAAAAACGTTTCCTAAATCAAAGGGTGAAAAGGTGCAATTAATCGAAATTTTCATTTTTGCACCCAATTGGAGTGTTCGTTCCCTACGATGAACTGAGGGCCAATTGGGGCCCAAATATTTTTTCTTGCACATACTTTACATGCATTTTTCTTTCATAATAATGTCTCACGATGAGCCACATATTTTTTCGCACATATTTTACATGTATTTTTCTTTCACAATAATGCCCTACGATGAACTGGGGGGGGGGGGGGNAAAAATTTTTAACCAATTTTAACCCAATTAGAAAGATTAGGAAACGTTTTTACGGGCAGGCCTCTATTGCGTATGTATAACCGTCCAATATGGACCCATGATGACCAATAAGAAAGCGAGTTAAAAAAAAGAAAACACACTCGCAAGTTTCTTGCCTCAACACTTCTCCCCGATGTAGAACCCTTATTTTGAATGTTTATGCTGAATTTTAAAGCATACTTTCAGATTAATGCTAGTGATTACCTTATCAGAAAAAGCGGAGTCTCTTGAAGAAATTCCAATGACTGGGATATGATAGAATCCACTCGTGTAGGATACAGCTGCTGGCGATAGATCCCCTGTTAGGGGATGAGATACAATGACTGCATATACCTGAAAAATGATTTTATTTTATTTTTATGTACGTGCATTTGATAAAATAATTAAATAATCGAAATAAGAAGCAAATGATGTCCCCTGGCCTATATCCTCTATTCCACCTAAAATAAATTGGGATAAATACTCGTAAATAGAAGCAATGTAATTATAACTTACTCGTTCAGATATCAAGTACTTGCAAACACTGAGAGCAGTGAGAATTGGATTGGGATCCATTTGGATTCCAGTTGCTGAAAACGTGACTCCTCTATTGACATATTGTACCTTGAAGTTGATATGCTGAAACAAAACATTCATTTACCTAATTAGGTAGATATAATACTAAATCTTCACAAATTTAACAAAATTTAATTTACTTATTGACTTCTTCCCCTTTAACTTCAGCCTTTCCCAATTCTTTTTGGGGTCGACATTGCTTTCCTTAATTCTACCAGGCCGCAAACATTTTCTTTTTCGTTTTCGTCTGTCACGAGAGCCAGCAATTCCTTCAAATATGTGTTTCGTAAACATTGTCCGTTTGAGCCTCTCATAATATGTCCGGCAAAGGCCATCTTCCTTTTCCTTATTTTAGCTAGCAAGTCAAACGAGCTCTCTCCAATACTTCTCAACACTTCTGTATTTCTCACTTTATCTGTCCACTCTTGATAGGCTTCTATACCACCAATTTTCGTTATAACTTCTACAAGGTGTCCCAAAATTCCGAGACAACCTGAATATCTTTTGAAAGCTTTATGTGGAGTTTTGAAATTTTTATTACATCATATCCCATTTTATTATATCCCAAATTAAACCACCTGATGGTGTTACCAATTTTTCAGAGGCAGGTCCCAAGTGGCCCCCAGGGGGTCCAACTTTTGTTTTTTAAATACGAACCCCCATCTTGTGATACATTTTCAGAAAGACAATAAAATTAGAAGTACTCTGCAAAAAAAAAAAAATTACACGTCTAGCGTGTTTGGTTTCAAAATGGCGGCCATTTGAAATTTCCAAAATTTGGCTTCCAACAGTGTCGAAAACTAGGCGAATTATTTGCAATGGGATATTGGATGATTGCATAGGATACCAATGTCAAGGAACCTGTTTTTTAGACATAATTTGCCTAGTTTTAGACACTTCGCCTAGTTTTAGACACTCTTGGAAGTCATGTCTTGGGAAATTCAAATGGCCGCCATTTTGAAACCAAACACACTAGACGTGTGATTTTTTTTGCAAAGTACTTCTAATTTGAAAATGTATCACAAGATGGGGATTCGTATTTAAAAAAGAAAAGTTGGACCCCCAAGGTTCGCATAGGACCCGCCCCTGAAAAATTGGTCACACCATCAGGTGGTTTAATGGGGATTCGTATTTAAAAAACATAATTTGGACCCCCAGGGTCCGCATAGGACACGCCCCTGAAAAATTGGTCACACCATCAGGTGGTTTAATTTGGGATATAATACCATGCAAAATTTCAAAACTCCACATAAAGCCGTACAAAAGATATTCAGGTGGTCTCGGACTTTTGGGACACTCTGTATATTAAACCAGTACGATAATAATAAAAAGCTTTATTTTAGATTTTTTACTCACGTCTATGATTTCCTTAAAATTTGCTACACTAACATTGTTACTCAGCACGCCTCCAATGTTAAACAAATGAGGATTGTTATTATTGTTGTTGTTATGTTGCTGTTGTGCTGAATAGGGAAGAAAAATAAGGACCAGAAGTCCGGC
>JAAEEI010007124.1:9595-20246 GCA_012654025.1 Pachypsylla venusta
GATAGTTGAAATACATTGAGGTAATTGAGTGCGGGAAAAGCTAAGGCAGCTAACAGAGAGAACAACTTTTTTATATTCTGGAGAGCGTGAAATCTATTTGGTTTAGACATTGCACGACGCTCATTTCTGCAGCGACGTACAACACAGAAACATGCAAAACACCTCTTTAAAGTTAATGAGACAGCCTCAGTGGCTCAGATGGTTAAAGTGTTGAAGTCGTAACCAGGGGGCTGTTGGTTCAAATCTAACTCCATCCCGCCTCTTCGAAATACTGATCACAATAGATCTAAATAAAAATGGCAGTGATAAGTAATTGTAATCAGTCCCAATAGCGACCTACAACCAGTTTAATAATAATATGGTCAAAGACAGTAGGTACACTTTATGTCTTGAGATAATTGGAAAGGTTATTTGAATCGGTCCAAACAGAAAGAGCCCCAGTCCAAAATTTTCTAAAATTCCGAGTGCTAATATTTTGTGCTGTGTTTTACATAAAATGGAAATATTTAGTAGATTAGTGTCTAATAATAAGTAGTTTAGTTGTTTTTTAATTATTATTTTAGCATGTCACCTTATAGAATGAATCAGTTTTCCTTGTTTTTTCCAATTTTTTGTTTTTGGGACTGAGTTCCTTTCTCTTTGAACCAATTTATTGACTATTTAATCTTAAATTTTAGAGGTCTTGAGGCTGATTTCACACACCTTAAGTATTGAGACAATCTTCTGCCTTTGCAGACTCTTTTATTTTACAAAATTTGCTTACTCTCCTTGATTCTTACCTAGACAAGCTTTCCATGCTTGAAATCTGGCAGCATCTTCGGTTTCATCTTGTCTCGTATCTCCATTCTGAAGATAGGACAGGTTCAATGGCGAATAGCTTTCTAAATGAAGTTTTACTGAAATATAATGATGAATGACAAATGAGATTCCCTAAAAGGTACAAACAGATTCTCTAATAGCAGAATCTACCTGCGCAAATAGATTCCCTAAAAGGTACAAAAAGATTCCCTAATAGCACAATCTACCTGCTCATATATATTCCCTAATAGCACAATCTACCTGCGCAAATAGAGTCCCTAAAAGGTACAAAAAGATTCCCTAATAGCACAATAATCTACCTGCACAAATAGATTCCCTAAAAGGTACAAAAAGATTCCCTAATAGCACAATCTACCTGCACAAATAGATTCCCTAAAAGGTACAAACAGATTCCCTAATAGCACAATCTACCTGCGCAAATAGATTCCCTAAAAGGTACAAAAAGATTCCCTCATAGAAAAATCTACCTTTGCCTGACAGGAAGGTCGGGCCCGTGTTATTTTTTAAACTTTTTCTTCAAGAAAAAAATATAGTTTTTTAGTGGGGCAGTGGGTGGAGTATCCAACAGTGTGTAAAATTTTCAAATATCAAAACGGATTGACATTATATTTTGAAATCCACGTGGTGTATTGATCTATATTACCGGAATGTCTGGCATAATATCTTATTAATGACGAAAGAGAAGAGGCTGAAATTTTGGAATTTACTTTGATGACAAAAAGATACAATTTTTACCCTCTATGACGTCGTGGAAGTCAACCTTATTTTCCGAAATAAAAACCTTTTTTTTCTTAACGTCTCTTTAACATTTATTGGTCATTCGAGACGGGGATGGATCACCATTCATTTAATTTTTATTTTTTAATATTTTATGTGATTAAGTATAATGAAATTTGAGAAACACCGCCTGCTTAAAAAAACTGGGGGGCACGTGCCCCCCGTGTCCTCCCCTATATCCGCGCATGCTTATTTGTCTAGGATGGACTTGGGTGTCTTGGAAGTATTCTTTTTAAGTGATCCTATCAACGGGGGACCTACAAATATGTTTATATTTTCCAAATATATTTCGCTAAAGGTGAGTGGCCCATACAGGGGCGTACACAAGGGGGGGGGGCTGGCCGGCTGTAGNATAGCCCCCCCTCAAAATCTTTTTCTAGATAAGCCATCACATGTGAAACGCGAGTGTATATCATCTAACCCTGTGCTTCTTTTTCAATGTCACGCAGAAAACACTTTTTGGGAAAGGTTTACATAACAAAGTGCAAAGTTAGGGCGATTTAACTTTTTTTCTACATATTTTCAAATTTTTAGTTACCTATTATTATTTGTGGTTTGTGTTATGTGTTAGCTAGTTGACTAGAGTGTTTNCCCCCCCGAAAAAAAAATCCTGTGTACGCCCCTGGGCCCATATACAACCCCTTCAACACCATATGTTAAGACTTTAGGATATGGATACGTACCTCTCTCCTCTTGAGTCAGTCCTGCAAGCATTTGATAAAATATGTGATAGTTTTTCTCATTTGGAAGAAGTCGAACCACTCTGGTTTGGTCAAGGAAATAGCAGTGAATTTTGGTTCGGTAAAGTGCTCCATCAGTAACTTGAACTTCAATGAAATGACCCTGTAAAATATAATATTTTGCAATTTTACAACTGGGGCCTATTCAACGCGAATCCTGCATCGGTAGCATAGTGATATTCAACGCGAATCCTGCATCGGTAGCATAGCAAAAAGATGGGCGCGGGTTTAATACCCAGCTAAGACAGGGTTTCCTCCATAAATTTGAGTATTTAACCACATAAAATAGACATCTTAGAGTGAGAATGTTGTATTGAACATATACAACGCGAATCCTGCATCGGTAGCATAGTGGTTAACGATTCGCGTAGCAAAAAGAAGGACGCGGGTTTAATACCCAGCTAAGGCAGCGTTTCCTCCATAAATTTGAGTATTTAACCACATAAAATATAGACATCTAAGGATTATGGGGTAGAAAATTCATTGGTCATTAATCTCGCCTTGTGATAACCCTACGTTCAAGTCTATTTTTTTATCTTTGCTTAAAAATTTTGGAATTTTACAAAGACGACTGGTGTAACTCTCTAGGGGGGATTAGGTTGGCAAATGAGACTAACTTTATCTCGTGTTGATAATTTTAAAATAGCTAGCGTCTGCGGTCCGTTAAATCGGTTCCCGTTAGATCACTGAAGTTAAGCAACGCCCAGTGAGATTTAACTAATTGAGTGAGCATGTAGGTTTGAGCCTCGTGATGTTGGCTATTCTCGGCCCATCCTGGGCTAGATGAGGTTAATGTGGGTAGCTGGTTTGCAAGTTTCCAGCAAATGGAGGATAAACCCCCGTGTTGAAAAAAAAAAAAAGGTACGGAAAACCGTACTAGACTTTCTCTTCCTTAATCATTCCATCAGACTACCACCGAATGCAGATTTTGTTNTTAAATTCTTCATTTAGGATTTCTACGAAATCCTCAGTGATTGAGTTCAAAACATCATTTTATCTAGTATAAAATTATAATTCTCAAATTTTCTCGCGGAACCCTTGGCATCAACTCACGGAACCTCTTGGTTCCTCGGAACACCAGTTGGGAAACACTGATCTAGCGATCTTCACAACGTAGGATGATGCCTTTCCATAGGTCCTAGTCGTCGTTCGGATGTTTTAAGACAAAAATTAAAAACTTTAGATCAACTCGTTAACTTATTCGGGATTAGAGATTACGATCCCGGGATCCCGACCGAAAATGGCTGAAATTTTGATCCCGGGATTCGCCATTCAATCCTGGGATTGACAGTTATATCACTGACAGTTATAAAAACAAACAAAAAACAAAATTTTTCATTAAATTTCCAATACTCCCAATACATCAAGCTTAAACGTTACATGAAAGTCGATGTGCTGCCATCTGCCATGCAATAAAAAAATGCAAGACCTGTTTAAATCCTTTTCTTCAATGTGTAGACCGAATGAACCGATGACCGCTTCCTAATTTTCTTTTAATCCCGGGATTGTGATCGTTCCAGTCCCGAAACTTCGGGATTGTCAAGAAGGTTCGGGATCATAATCTCTATTCGGGATGCCCAACGTGAATTAAAATAATTTCCAACTTTATGGTAATTTATTCCAGGCACGGCTGTTTCGTGGTCGAATTTGACTGGGCTAATAAGGAAAGTCGTGTCATTTCTTTTTCTTTACTTCTCAATAATTGAAAAAAAAAAGATTTTGTCCCAGAATAGCCTAAATCTTAAGAACAATCTCTGTGATTTTTTTTTTTTTTTTTTATCTCTTTTTGTTTCAGCTTAATAACTCACCGGACAGTATGATGGCTTGTGGATATCCAGTCTCACTTTGCTGTCGGACAGCATCTTGTACGACTCTCAATAATTTATCATTCAGTGCAAGACTTCGCATGCTATTCAATGTAAGGGCATTTCCTACGTCCTGGTAAGGGTTGACGGACAACAAAATTGGCCCAATATTAGTCTGAAAAAATAAGCATATAATGAATACTCGTACAAGGAAATCACTACTAGTTGTGTGAACCAAAATAGGACGCAAAAAAATTAAAGTATTTCTGTTAACTGTAGATATTACACGATTGAAATGGCCACAGTGAGGCTCCATGTTCCAATAGTTCAGAAGTCCTTAAGAATGAAAATAAATATCCTGACAAATTTATTTTTCATGATATTGAGGGGGACATGTAGGTGAGTTATTTTAAGTAGAACAGTCAAATATCTCGGATCCTGTTGGAGATACAAAAAATATATTCTGACCAAGTTTCATGATATTGTTGGGGACATGTAGGTGAGCCATTTTAAGTAGAACAGTCAAATATCTCGGATCCTGTTGGAGATACAAAAAATATATTCTGACCAAAGTTTCTCGATATTGAGGGGGGGCATGTAGGTGAGTCATTTGAAGTAGAACAGTCAAATATCTCGGATCCTGTTGGAGATACAAAAAGTATATTCTGACCAAAGTTTCATGATATTGAGGGGGACATGTAGGTGATAATTAATCATACTTTAAGTTAGGTTAGTTGCTCAGAAAAAAATTATTAGTATCTGTCTGGTTCCGGCATTTGCCCGGCAGAATTTAATGTATCCTTTTTGTGTGTGTTTCATGACGTGGTCGAGTGTTATCAAAAATTTGGGGTTTCAGATTTATCCCCTGCTGCCCTAACATACGAGAATTCCTATGGAGCGGTTAGAAAGTAAACACACTGTATACACTTGGAATGTAACTGGTTTCCTCTCAGCTCTGAGTAAACTTGGAATTAGAACCGAACCGATCTCTCTCTCTCTTTCTGCTACACATTAAGCTCTCACTCTATTTAAAAATAATAAAAAAATGAAGCAAAGTTTTTAACACTCATTTCAGTAAACTTGAAATTCCAGTGATTCTGCTACTGGAGAGATCAGCTACCTAAAGCTCGTGCTAAAGTTATTTCACACATTTGATACTCAGAATAATATCGCTTACATTCTACTCCCCACATCATTCCATCAATGGCATCATCATGTCCCTTAGGGTGCTCTTATTAAGCCCAGTACACACCGGCAACATTTGTATCAGAAACACTGTTTCTGAACAATCCAGAAATGTTTCTGAACAATCCAGAAATGTTTCTAAACAATCCAGCAACTTTTATTCTCGCCAGACCTGTTTCCGAAACTTTTTTTTCTATCTATTTTGTTTCCCGCCGAAATGGAAAACACTGAAACATTTTATTGGATTTTTATGTTTTGCTTTCAGTTTTTGTTTACATAGATAAAGATAATTTTATTGTTGATTGGCTTAATTATGTACTCGTATTGACTTAATTGTGTGTATTTAAAAAAATGGTTTTGTCACAACAACAAACTTTGGAATTGATCGAAGATATCCATTGTGAACGTTGTCTCTGGGAAGTTGATTCACCAGATTACAAACACAGAATCTCAGAAATAAAAAAAAACGACGCGGTTCAAAGATTGGCAGACAAGTAAATGTCTTCCCAAGAGGAAAACACACCGCCTCTGCTAGGGATTGAACCCCGCGCCGACTGGTTCACAGTCAGACGCACGACCACTAAGTAAAACTAAGTTTATTGCACCTCAGAACTCGACATTTTTTTTTCAGTTTTAACACAGCGGTTAAAGGCGCTTTGACCGCTGTGTTAAAACAGGTCGTTCGCGCCGGCGTCTCCCCACTACATCTTATTGAACAAATCAAGGGATTTAAGAAATATAAAGAGAGAGTCAACACTGTCGGACAAGACAGGAGGACAGGGAAGGGAGCAAAGAGTCGAAGCATGGAGAAGACACGCGAGAATATGGGCAACACACAGCAACTGACCGCAACGGCAAGCAGGTTGTGGGGCCTTTTTAAAGAGAAAACTGTGGGTCATTCTGGTGTGACCAATCCTCAGCCGGGACAAAACCACTTCCTCCATTCGAGTATGTACTCCTGTTACTTGTAGGCCAGGTTTCGATGAAGGGCTTAATTCTTTTTAATTTGTTAGAGGAACTCGACATTTTGATGATTTCAAAACAATAATTTTTAAAAGGAACTAAATAAAAAAACACATTGGTCACAGTTGGATTTCAATTTGGTGTGGACGGAAAAAAATGTATTTTAAACAAGATGATGAACACTTGAAACTTTGTATCGAAACAGTATTGGACTGTTGTGGATTGTTGAGAAACAAATGTTGCCGGTGTGTACTAGGCTTTAGACAGCTGGTATACTCAGTTATCCGATTACTTTGTTCGGGGCACTAGGAACGCTCCTAGGGTAGATATAAACACCTCGGGGTTTTTGTCAATGAATGACCTAATTCGAATTTCATCAAAATTGGACAAGCGGTTCGGTTCCGGGCCCGTGCACACAATCAGTTCTTTGGCTTCCTGGCTCCAAAATGTTTCCAAATTTTGAATAGGTATATGATCCAAAAGGAAATGTCATATTTAATCCAGGGTGTCTACCAAATCGTCAAAGTGAAATTCCCTGACTTTTCAAGGTTTTTCAGTCTACTTTTCCAGATTTTCCAGTGTACTTTTTCAAGATTTTGGCTCCCCCATCTGACTTCAAAAACACAATATTGGGTGGGGCCTAGGGCCCCCAAAAATTATACAGAAAATTTCTTTCATACCCTAAACATGTATACCAAAATTTTAGAGGAAAACGATAATAAGCGCCGCAGGCGAAATTTTTCAGGAAAAGAATGTTCACGGATAAAATTGGCCATTGAGATAAAAAAAAAAAATTCCGGGTGTTTGTTGTTTACTGAAGGAAAATGTTCTTTTATTCTGGTGACGATTGATTGTGATGTCTTTTTAATGTATTCACCGAAGTTGGGGACGTTTATTTGGTAGATGCCTATTTTGTCAATTGGTTTTATTATGTCTTTCTGATCAAATAAGGTGTTTTTGAAAATCGATGCGAGTCGAGATCAAGAGTTGACTCATATTTGTGAGTCAACTCTTGATCTCGCCAAAAGTCAGGGAATTTCTCAATTTGAAAAATTCCCTGACTTTTGGCGTTTTTTCCTACATTTTTTTAGTTTTCCAGTCAGTCAACTCTCGTTTTTTCCTAAATTTTTTTAGACTTTTCCAGTCTCCTAAAATTCCCTGACAATTCCAGGTATTCCAGGATTTCCAGTCTGGTAGACACCCTGTTAATCTTTATTTTGGGGTTTCGTGTAAAATATCTGCATGAATATAATAGGTGCGTTATCTTTTCTATGCTATAGCTGTAGGATGAAGGAAAAAGTAAAAAATCGGTTTGTCCACCGTGAGGGACACTTTTTCCACTTAAATTAAGAGATTAATAGTAATAGGATATAAGCAGTACCGTAGAGATAATATCAGAACCCCCCGGGGGGGATTGCAGGTTCCGCTAATACACCTGCAGCTAAAATCAGTGTATGTTTACAGCGGTCCCCTGTAAGAATGGAATTTTCGACTCACATGAGTGAGTCGACTTGACTCGACTTGACTCGACTCGACTCACAAATATGAGTCAACTCTCGATCTCGACTCACATCGATTTTCAAAAACACCTTATTTGATCAGAAAAACACCATAATAAAACCAATTGACAAAAGAGGCATCTACCAAATGAACGTCTCCAACTTCGGCGAATACATTAAAAAGACATCCCAATCAATCGTCACTAGAATAAAAGAACATTTTCCTTCAGTAAACAACAAACACCCGGAAAAATATTTCTCCCTTTATTATCTTTACTTTATCAGTCAACAAAAAAAGCTACTCGTAAATCGACTCTTTGAAGAGTCGACTCATTTCAAAAAGATGATTCGACTCGTGAGTCGACTCGTGGATGACTAGCCCAAGCATGGGCGTAGGAAGGGAGGGGGGCAGCTGCCCCCCTAGAAATTCCCAAGAGTATGCAGCACAGAAGGGGCAACTTAAATTTACACTAGATAAAATGATCTATGGAAGCAAAAAAAGTCATCAAGCACCGAAATACGATAAATGTCGCATTTTGTCCCTAATCCAACATCCCTACTGTGAACAATCAAATGTAACTGAGGCAACCTTGTCGTTTGGACTGTTATCATTTGTGTCGGCATTTTGATTGTTTTCGGGTATCGCGGTCGGAGTCTGCCGCATTCTTCTTGTCTCCCTACGATCACTACCGGCTCACATGCTGTCACTTCTAGCGGTGGCTCCAGAGGTGCCTCAGTGCCCCCATCCCCCCCCCCCCTAGGTCAGATGCTGGCTACGCCCTTGAGCCCAAGAGAGTCTCCCGAGAAAACTCCAGGCCCGGGAGGAATGCCCTACTCCCTCTCGCTCTCGTCAGGCCTGAACATAAGGGGAATGATCGTAGAAACCATTCTAAAGACGATATTAGAGGAGAGTCTGTGAACCTCAGGGTCAGATGACTATCAGGTCGAGCTAATGGATTGGATTGATAATGACATCTAGCTATCAGAAATATAAAGATGATTGGTGAGAGTAATATGAAACACTGGGGTCAATTTATCTCTCTCAGAGAGAATAGTAGAATTACAATAATACTAAGGCCGTAGAGAGTAATATGGAACACTGGGGTCAATTTATCCAAAGATAAAAGTAGAATTACAATCGTACTAGGGCCGTAGAGAATAATATGGAACACTGGGGTAAATTTATCTCTCTCAGAATAATAGTAGAATTACAATCGTACTAGGGCCGTAGAGAGTAATATGGAACACTGGGGTAAATTTATCTCTCTCAGAATAATAGTAGAATTACAATCGTACTAGGGCCGTAGAGAGTAATATGGAACACTGGGGTCAATTTATCTCTCTCGGAGATAATATTAGAATTAAAATAATACTAGGGCCGTAGAGAGGTAGTCCGGGTGATCGGTGAGAGTAATATGGAATTATAACAAAGTTCTCGTGCTGGTAAAATTTACCCCGACTGTCAGTACTCACTAAATACTTAATAATATTTCGAGAGTATTCCTTACATCTCGGGATTATTACTACATAGTTCTCGTGCTGGTAAAAGTTACCCCGAGTGTCAGTACTCACTGAATACTTATTAATATTCCGAGAGTGTCTCTTACATCTCAAGATCATTTCAACAAAGTTCCCGTGCTGGTAAAAGTTACCCCCAGTGTCAGTACTCACTGAATACTTATTAATATTCTGAGAGTGCCTCTTACATCTCAGGATCATTTCAGCAAAGTTCCCGTGCTGTTAAAAGTTATCCCGAGTGTCAGTATTCACTGAATACTTATTAATATTCTGAGAGTGTCTCTTACATCTCAGGATCATTACAACACAGTAACCGTGCTGGTAAAAGTTACCCCGAGTGTGAGTATTCACAGAATACTGATTAATATTCCGAGAGTGTCTCTTACATCTCAGAATCATTTCAGCAAAGTTCCCGTGCTGGTAAAAGTTACCCCGAGTGTCAGTACTCACTGAATACTTATTAATATTCTGAGAGTGTCTCTTACATCTCAGGATCATTTCAACACAGTTCCCGTTCTGGTAAAAGTTACCCCGAGAGTCAGTACTCACTGAATACTTATTAATATTCTGAGAGTGTCTCTTACATCTCAGGATCATTTCAACAAAGTTCCCGTGCTGGTAAAAGTTTCCCCGACTGTACTCACTGAATACTTATTAATATTCCGAGAGTGTTCTATACATCTCTGGTTCATTGCAACAAAGTTCCCGTGCTGGTAAAAGTTACCCCGAGTGTCAGTACTCACGGAATACTTATTAATATTCCGAGAGTGTCTCTTAAATCTCAGGATCATTTCAGCAAAGTTCCCGTGCTGTTAAAAGTTACCCCGAGTGTCAGTACTCACTGAATACTTGTTAATATTCTGAGAGTGTTCCATACATCTCGAGATCATTTCAACAAAGTTCCCCTACTGTTAAAAGTTACCCCGAGTGTCAGTACTCACTGAATGCTTATTAATATTCTGAGAGTGTTCCATACATCTTAGGATCATTACAAATTATATCTCAACTTCATCAGAATATTTATTATTCATTGATGGACATTTCAGCACAGCTTGAGCTAAAATTAATCTAACGTCAGATTGATATGGACCAGCCGATCGACCGATAGATAGATGGAGGGATTAGTGGCGTAACACTGAATGCCCTTCCTAACACCAAACTTTCTATATTTACACAGGCTTAGGACCGTCACCTAATGAGGCTAGTTTGATCATCCCTCGGTGTCTAATTGGCTCTAGGTACATTTCTTTAATGATAATATAAAAACAAAAAGGAATTTGTGTTAAAGCTAATGCTTTGTCACAATGCACTTCCCCATGTTATTACTAAATTTGTTGCCTTCGCT
>JAAEEI010007294.1:4129-21385 GCA_012654025.1 Pachypsylla venusta
AATAAAATTGGGAAAAGGTGAGTGAAAGAAGAAGAAGAAGAAGAAGAATTGATGGAAAATTGCATTTCTCGAATTTAGGAGCGCTACAAAAAATGTAACAGTGTTGCCAATTTCTAGTCGCCAAAATTTTGAATTAAAGGGACAATTAGGATCTCCCTAACAGTGTTGCCAATGTCTAGCGCTACAAAAAATGAGGAGTCGATTGTGTGTAGAATTTGACGTGAAATTTGAATATGAAATAAAAAATAGGGATTTCAATTTAAAAATCGTAAGAAAAATAGTTTAATTTGTGTTAAAACTACATATAAAATTTCAAGTCTCTATCTTTAGCCGTTAAAAATAAAAAAATGCGTTCCGGGACTTTTCGAACACTCTGTGTATCTATCACACACTCTCTTCCCAATTCACCCATTTTGCCCGAAATAATAATTTCAAATTTTGTTGTTTTCAGTACATGTGGGTAATGCCCTCATCAAGTGCAAGATGTGCACAACTACCCAGAGCCAGTGACAAAGTTCCATTTTATGCTGCATTGAAAAAATTTCGCGATTATTTGAACGGCATTCTTCCCGAGATTGATGAAAGTGATATAGTATTTTGTAACAGCAAATTAGACAATTATAAAGAAGATCCTAGAGATGATCTTGTGGGAGATTTATCTTTAAATTTAAAGAGAGATGATGACGAAGAACCATCTTTAAAGAAAAAACGAGGACGGCCGAAGAAAAATAAATTGTTGGACGGTGAAGAAGTCAAAAGAGAACCAAAAGAAAAACGATCAACGATGTTGTACGATGACGATCCATCAAAGAAAAAAAGGGGTCGACCCAAAAAAATGAAAGGAGATACGAATGACGTATTCGGAAACTCTGATCTCGATATAAAAGCAGAAAAATCAAACAGTTCGGAAATGTCCACCTTACCAGCTATGTACATGGTTGGTAATCAACTTCGATGCAATAGCTTCGTGTCATCCTCACCCGTATCATGTCCTGTTAGTTACAATGGGGAAGAGTGTCAGAGGAGGACGGATTCTATTTCTCCGAGTGATTCAAGAAGTCATTCAACGGATCATCTCTCTCATTCTGATGTAAAAGAAGGAACACCCTTGTTTGAAAGCAATACCACTTATCCTGAAGATCAAAGTAAAAGTCCAAAGACTGAATTTACGTCCTTAACAAGAGAAGAGAACGCTGCTCAAAATCAAGAATGTCGCTATCCAAATGTGGTAAAAGAAGATAGCAAGTCAGACTGTCCACCGTCTGGATTTCTTGAATACGATTCTTACTCTATGGAGCCAGACAGCAACAGTCGATATCATTCTCCTAAGCCTCAGTCTTCCGAGTACCAAATCAAAGCCAATCCTACCAGTAATTCAGATATGACATCAAAAAGTCTATCCAGATTAGAGTCTCTCGTGGATCAAATCCCCAACATAACAGAAACTGACATCTCTCCGTTGAGCACGGTAGTAACCGAACAGTATAGTGAAGACTCGGCGTACCTATCCGATTATCCACGAGCCTATAGCGTACAATCATTAGCAGTATCAGAATACCAATCGAGCAACTGTTATAATAGTACACCCGCCAACGAATTTAATACCAATCATAGTTCTTCACAAAGTCCCACAAATAATCTCTTACAAGATAAGTCGTTTGTGCCTACTTATCATGAAACGTACCCAAATATTATGCGACCCGCTCCGTCCCATCCATATTTAGTTAACACTTATAATAATTTTAGAATAGGCGCTCATCCGGTAGAATCCGATCCGGCCTATGCCTACTCAGCCTATTCGAATCCACATGGTGCTGGCTATAATTTTCATCTCACAGGACCCAACTTTCTTTATAATCCATACACAAATAATTCTTATATGCAACATCCGACTAGCACAAGTTTTATTCCTGACGTGTTCAAGTCAGCGGAGCAACTTGATATGTAAATATAATTCTCAATCGACAAATCTGCTGTGGGCCAAAATGGCGATGTATATTTGTCACGTATTTGTTTTCTAATTCTAAATCGACAAATTTGCTGTGGGCCAAACTGGCGATGTATATTTGTCATGTATTTGTTTTCTAACATACAGTAAAAGTACCAATGGTGGCCACTGCTATAAAAATTGGCCACATTCTCTCATAATTTATAAAATAATAGAAGATCGTTATTATTTAACAAACTTATTAGACATCCTATTAGTAAATTTAAAAAACACTACCGCATTACTTATGATGAGGATTCACTTACTTTCATTTCCGACTCGAGTTTCGTCTGCTCGTAGACATTTTCTACAAAGCTGACTGGTTGGTGTTGTTGTTATTGGGTGTTCGTTGGTAAATCAGGATCCACGTGATCAGTCACATGATTTCTCTTATATAAACAAAGTTGGGCACTGTTCCAAACTTTATGTATGAGAGAAATCCGTTGACTGATCACGTGTGACATACCAACGGACACTCAACAATAACAACAACCAGTCAGTTTTCTTGAAAATGTCTACGAGCAGACGAAACTTGAGTCGGATTTAAACTTTCGCAGCCCCTGGGCAGTTTAGAACTTGCCGCCCCTGTTTCGACAAGAAATGCGATTTTGATAAAAAAATCATTCGTTTGTGCTTACTCAGTAATTTTATCGATTATTTTGAGACAAAGAGAAATACAAATATAAATGAAAAAAAAAAACAATGCTCGAAATCTCATTTATATTTGAAAACTTTACGGCAGTTGGAGTTTGCTATGTATAATGCAAACTGTACAGTATCTTTCTGATTTTCAATCGTGTAAAATGTGAGAAAAATATATAAACATAGACACTATTTTCATTGCAGCTAAATAAAAAAAAATCTTTCCATATTTACATTGCTTCATATTTTGCCGCCCTAGCCCATGGCCTATGTTGCTTATACGGTAAATACGTCACTGTTCGGAAGTGAAAAGTAAGTCAATCTTCGTCATAAATAACGGTAGTGTTTTTTAAAGTTAAAAATAAAACAATAGATTCCAATAGCTCTTGTTCCGATTAATTCTGTGATAGTACGTTATATTGGCGGACGCATGATTTAAATTTGAATAGAAGCAGCTAGAACCATAATTTTGTAAAATATGGGACAATGTGGTGACTACTGGTAGAAGTGACCACTATTGGGTCACTACTGGTAGAAGTGACCACTATTGGGTCACTACTGGTAGAAGTGACCACTATTGGGTCACTACTGGTAGAAGTGACCATTATTGGTACATTTACCTTAAACAACTTATCAGAAATATTACAAAAGAAAATCTTGTGAGGTCAAATGTAGCATATTGTTATAATTTTAATGTTGTCCCATCAAAACATTTCCTATCCGGGTCTCCAAGACCCATCAGAATTTACCATACTAACATTTGGTGCTTTCCCTTTCTTCATATTCTAGAATTTTAATCACCCCCTGCACATCTCTTGCTCGTTCTTTACTGAACACATTGTATGATTAAGAATATAATATCCCAAAGGATGCAAGGAAAAAAAAATAACGTTTTTTGTTTCGTATTTTTTTTTTCTTTTCAAGTTTTTATTGGATTTTCTTCGGGACTCCTCGAAAAGAGCGATTTTTGTTATTGTTTTTGTCTTTTTTAACTCAAAATAATCTGAACCCATTTTATTTTCCCCTGTTTATTTAATCCATACACACATTTTGATTAAATATTTTCATTAACGAACCTTTGAAATCGACATTGATTTTTACTCAGCTACTTAGTTTACATTCCGTGTCCATCACGGCAAGTGATTGTGATGGAAGGATTGGGTAGATGCTTCTTTGTAGATGTTGATAATCCCGGCCCTTTCCATATCCTCTAATAGTGGTAAATATCTCAAATTCATGAGGATGAATGTGAGCTTTCAATTAACAAATGTTATCATCAGACCTTATAATACAACGATGTGAACACTGATGATGACAGTTTCATAGCTCTGGTTTGATGATGGTATTCTCATATCTGGTCTGATGCTGACAGTCTCATAGCTCTGGTTTGATGATGACAGTCTCATAGCTCTGGTCTGATGCTGACAGTCTCATAGCTCTGGTCTGATGCTGACAGTCTCATAGCTCTGGTTTGATGATGACATTCTCATAGCTCTGGTCTGATGCTGTCAGTCTCATAGCTCTGGTTTGATGATGACAGTCTCATAGCTCTGGTTTGATGATGACAGTCTCATAACTCTGGTCTGATGCTGTCTGTTTCAACTCTGGTATGATGACGATAGTCTCATAGCTCTGGTGTGATGATGACAGTGTGAGTACTGTTAAAAGCTTTTCAATTTTAGGTTTTAATTTCTAATTTTAATTTAACTAATTCCTAATCGATATTGTCAATTTTTATATTTTTTAAATATCTTAAGATTCTTTAACTAACTTTTATTTATTATTATTCTTAATTTTGCTTTAATTTGATTGTTTTTAAATATTATTTAAATGAAGTTTTAATTGTTTTTATCTTTATATATATTTTTTTTTTACCTCAGATATTTATTAAAACCCTATCGAGGTAATAGGGTAATGTAGTTACGAGAATAATTTATTTGACTATTGCTATAGAAAGACTATATTTTATGTACCTACAAATGATTTTTTTCACCTACAATTTTCAATTGATATATTTTTTAAAAAAAAAAAAAATANTAAAAAAAAAAAAAAAAAAAAACTTGGCTGACCAGTTTTATTGATCTAGATTTCATTAGCAATAACTATCTTAAAACCCCTACAAAGAATTATAGGACAAAGTTTTTACATGATTTTTTTTAACCTTTTTGTGGTGAAACTGTAATAATTTCAACTTCATTGACCCTAGATTTCTATAGCAATATTGACTCTACCAATGTAAAAAGGTAAATTAATAATTATAAAAATATAAAATTGTATATCTAACGTTGGTATATATTCATGGAATATTTTATAAAAAAAATCTGTTTAATCCTTTAGGGTAACAGAGCGAAACTTAATGAATGCTATTGGCATTGGTAACAGTATCTAATACAAAATTATTGTTTTTTTTTTTTAATACAAACTTAAATTTATACGTTTAATCCTGAATTTTATCAAAATGATATGCTCTGTTCTTAGAAATAATAACGGTCAATGAAAAAATATATTATTAAATTTATACGTTTAATCCTGAATTTTATCAAAATGATATGCTCTGTTCTTAGAAATAATAACGGTCAATGAAAAAAAAAAAATATTATTTAAAAGGACCTACTTAGTTACCTAATTAAAAAATAGAATATTATATCTTTTCTCGTACATTCAGATACTTTTATTTACAAACTGGTTCGTGCCGTGAATGGCCAGCATCGCGGGAGCTCAAACCAACTTAGTTACCCACTAAGTCAAACCCCTCTGGACGATGCTTTTCCGTCTTCGATTAAACTGAGTTCATCATATCCGTACTAGTTATAAAAATTGTTAATTTATCTAAAAAAGTAAAGTTTAATTTCTTTTCTTTTTCTGTAACCTACGTATAGTTCAATTTTTTTTTCCATCTGCTTTATTTGTTGATAAATTTAGTATTTGTTATTATTTTTTTTTCAATTTGTATAATTTACAAATACCATTTATTTGTTTTATCATTTTAGTTCACCTATAATTTTCAAAATTTATATTATAAAATGTGTTTCTAATTTTACATTCTTCGTAAATTTAATGACGTAAACAATTTTGTAAAATAATAGATTTTTTTTAATCATAAAAATTAAATGGAAAATATAATTTCCATAATAATACTAATTATGTACAGTGTAAATATTGTGAATTGACTTACAGGATATCTACCTAATAAATTTAGTGGACTTTTTTTTTTTTGTTGTTGTTGGTTTTTTGTTTAAAAAAAAAATAATTAACTTAGCACAATTTTTATGTTTTTACTTATTTTTATTTTACTTTCCTTATGAAAAGGAAAATATTGTAATGAGCTGACATTTTTCGATGTCGAGTTTTCAATGCCAAAACACGCTTTGAGGTCCCCAGAGCACAAATCTCGAGTGTTAAACATTGGTCCGTGTGGGTTTCTGTCGGTCAAGATATCTCAAGAACGGTAAGTGCTTGAAATGCCACCAGATTTATGCAATGGACGACAGAGGGAACTAAAACCTCAAATCTACCGAAGCTGTTTTTTTTACGGTTTTTGGCGATTTTCGCAAATGTTGCCTAAAAAGCAGATTGAATTTCTGCTTTTATATCAATTTTATCTATTGAACGCGTTACAGATATTTTAATCAAAGTCGAGTGTACCGTTCGCCATTTTGCTTGCCTCTTTTGGGACCTCAAAACGTGTTTTAGCATTGAAAACTCGACATCGACAAATTTCAGCCCGTTACAATACTTTTTTTTTTTTACATGGATAAGGAAAGTCGTGTGATGTTCACACCAGATTTTTTTTTTTCATGTCTTGCCATAAATGAAATTATATACGTATTTTTTTTTTCTTTTTAATTATTCTTTAAGTTATGTGTATAGTTCCTATTTGATTAGATTTTAATGTTTTTGTTATTTTTTCTTTATTTTTAATGGTGGTTTCTTTTAAGTTAATTGGAAAATGTAAAGTTATTTCATATGAAAAGGACTGTGACCATTTGTTATTTATAAAATGTCTGTGAAACTGAAATACAGGGCTATTCATACTGATTGACTTTTATACCAACATTGATCAGTTTGGGTGCGAGAATTTAATATTTCAATACGACTTTATTTTGAAAATTATGTTAAAAATGTTCATTAAGATTTCGAAAAGGGTCTTCAAACTCTGTTTAAACTCTTCTACGGTTAGGTTTAATATAAAATTGTGAGAAATTTATTTAAAAAATATTAACAACAATAAAAAATATACGCGGTAAAAAAAGAGAAATAAAATTTTTAGTTTTATTATAACATGACTCGACGTGGAAAGGCAATGCTGTCAATTGTGTAAACAACACAGAAAGTGGGTTGCTTGCAAATATCATTATTTCCTGTTATCCAATTTTACTGATATCTTGCCATTATACAATATACCTACATATACACAAAGTCTTATACATATTTACAATATACATATTCACAAAAGTGTTATTCTTCTCCACGCTAACTGAAAAATACGTTATCAACCTTTCAGGTTATTCAGGTTAAATTTCAACTCAAATATGAATGAGTAGCCCTGTGTTTTATATCAGTCTGATGGTTTATATTGATTTGCAATATTTCAAATTGTGCTCTCTCTTTTCTTCTAACTTCCATTCTATACCTTCCATTATGTTTTTGTTGATTTTTGTTTTAAAATTGAATTTTTAAAATATAAAACGAATTCATCTCAATAGAGACCAAACTCCTTTATTGCGATAATAATAAAAATCGAGTTTTCCAAGAAAGAGAGAACCTTCTCTCTTGTAATAAATGCCTCCTTATTTTTTTTTTGTAGTAAATTTAAGATTAAAGCCTTCTACACACGTAGCAAAACAAAACGAACTTCAAACCATTAAAGAGTTTATTTTGTGTCTTTGCTAATGGAACACCCACATGGGACAAATAGAGATGCTAATTTAAATTCACTTAATTGGTCCACATCATCCAACTCATGATATCTGTGGGGTGGGTAACAGGTACACTGCTCTGACGATTTTATACATAAAAACACATTTACACCCGCGACACGTATTATTTATTTATTTAGCGATGTTACATTAAACGAAAAAACGGAAATACGGTTATACAGATACGGATCAATACATAAAAAACGCGAACTTTCGGAGGCTTGACTGCTCTCCTTTATCAAGCGATGTATTTTTTTTAAAAAACTAAAATCATTATTTTGATTTGGTTTAGTAGGTAAGTTCTACATCTCGACACTAGATTAAGTAGTGACTGGGGAACCTGGTGGCGGTCTTTTTTGAAAGATTGGTTTGAGGTGTTTGTCGTATGTTTCAATATATTAAATTAAAAAAAATGGAACTAAAACCTATGCTATGTAAATAAAACCTATATTATGTAAATAAATATTTTATGTAAAAAGAACATTGTCATCTTAAAATAAAATACACCCCCACCTATATTGTTATGTTTAATCTAGCTCCCCTACATCTTACTATTTTGATTTTGAGAGATCAACAATCAGTTATGTTGAGAATGTCGTAATAGACCAAAGCGCTCCGAAACTTTTAACAAATTTTTAGTAGTTGATACACAAATTATTTTTGAAATATTATTTCATTATGAGTACTAACTTCCTTTATACTCTAAGTATAGATTCATATCACTGAGTCAATTCTGTCATAGGGATGGCAGATATATCGAAAATCGATATACCTATATCGATATATATTCTTCCGATGTATCGATATGTTATAACGATATATTTTTCACGATATATCTTTTCATATATCGTTATGTAGACGTCTCCGTGGCAGAGTGCGCATCACACTCGGCTTGCACCACGAAGTTTCCGGGTTCGATTCCCGGACGGGTCGAAAATTTGAAAAAGTTTTTTTCGAATTTTCTACATGGTCTGATTGTTTTTTTGTTCACTTAAGTGATTAAAAGAGACCAAAATGATGAATTCTTTAGTCTGAATTTTTACTTTCTCTTCCTATAGAAGATAAAGTATTGTGCATTTTTTTGTACTGATTTCTACTATGTAGTCATATATTTACAACATGTAAAATACTCCATTCATGGCACTCCCCTAAAGCAGTCTGCTTAAGGCGGTGGCAACGTTTTATCTTTTGAATGTCGAAACTAATTCTTTGACTGAAGTTGTTATTATTGAAAGTCAATAATAGCAGTTCTCTTAATCTAGTTGGTATTTCACTGGCATTGTACTTGGAGGCAGGGCCGTAGATAGATAATCCGGGGCGGGGGGAAAAATTTACTAGGGCCATTCTATTATTCTTTCATCTAAAATCATCGTATGAGCAGTAATAAAAGTAAAAGTAGGCAATTCACCTAGTTGATGTGAAAAGGCGTGTACGCTTCTTCTTAGGTTAACAAACACGTCGGTAATATGTAATCTATGCGTGGTATGCTCTGATCGAGTTTAAAGGGTTGTACCTCGGTAATATGATAACTAATGTACTTAATGTCAGATTTATTCGCATTTTTTCCCCATTCTTCTCGAAACGAAGTTCGTCGGGTCAGCTAGTAATTATATATTTATTCGGTAAACGTTTAGTTAGTGAATCACTCACTTTCTTTGAGTATTTCATACATAAGTCTTGCTTTTTGAATATTATGGGATAAGAGTGATACGACTGAAAACACGTTTGTGGTGTTTGTTTTGAAATGTGAAAAAGTTTTCTTTAATTATCCGCTAGAGGCGCTTAAGTTTTCGTTTTCGTATATTGTGGCGTTGCGAAATTTAAAAACTTATCGGTTTTGTATTGATTATGGGGATCCTATACGAGATTTGCGAACTCTCCCTAATATCCGTTCATCCGCCGTCTGTTACGACCTTCTCCGAACTTACGAAAGCGCTCGTGACTCATTTTAAATTTGTACCATGAATATATATTTTTAACATTTACCTTGATTTGTCAACTCAGATAGAACAATGTATAAATACCTATCCACAAAGCAGCCTAAGACACTTGTTTCGTTCTTGTTAGATCTCATCAGTTCTCATTTGCTGGATTCAAAAAATAGATACGTAGACGATAATATGCTGCGATCTTGTGGACATTTCAAACACTCACTGAGTTCGGTGAATTAACCGCCCATTGGGTAGGGATTATTTAAGAGTTACAATGTATCCGTACCTCTTCACCAAGCACTGGTGGCTTGATGGTTAAGTCTCTGCCTCTCAAATCCAAGGGTCCCGGGTTCAATTCCTAGCTATGCTTAACTGATGAGTTCTAACAAGAACGAAACACGTGTCTTAGGCTGCTTTGTGGATAGGTATTTATACATTGTTCTATCTGAGTTGACAAATCAAGGTAAATGTTAAAAATATATATGCATGGTTTAGATTAATTGTCACTAAATGGTTCCACTTAAATTCGTTGTTTAAATTTGTAGTTTGGTAAAACATTTTTTTTGAAATTTAAACAGTATTGTGATATTTACTGTTAGCGACGATCACATTCTTGTGGCACATTCGATATAATTTTTCTCTCTAATAATGTATACACCAGTTGCCGCTCGTTTGAAAGGACTCATCGCTCTTGTTCATAGGCGTAGCTACGGGGGGGCACGTGCCCCCCCAATAATTTTGGACCTTACACTAGATATTTCGAGTTTTTTTATTTCCTACCATTTTTTCTTACTGTCCATTAATTTAAGTAGATTTTGCTCTCTCATGGCCAGTGACTACAGCAACAGCTGAACGGTCCTTCTCATCATTCCGAAGTTTGAAGACCTACCTTCGAAACAGAGTGGGAGAAGACTGGCTGGTCTGGCGCTTATGGCCATAGAGAGGGATAAAACTGCAGAGTTCATGGCAGAAAAAACCTTGGACGTGCTGGTTGAAAAGTTTGCATCCTCAAACAAAAGAAAACTTGCCCTCTTTTGAAAAAGGTAAGATGCACCTACAATCTACATAAATAAGCATGATGCATGCCATCTTATCTTTATTCATTGCACATCATTGATACTAAGTACATATAAATATGTTTTAATTCATTGTACAACTACTGCCATGTCTCAGCCAACTACGGCTATGCCTCAGCCGCAAGCAAACGGGTGGAGCCCGCTACTATTATTATTATTTTTAAATGTGCCCCCCCAATAATTTTGCTCTAGCTACGCCTATGCTCTTGTTTATGATCGTTTGTGCCCACTGCAGGTACTAGTGGCTACAACATAATCATCTATTGCATTTGAATGTGGACGCAGGTTTTAAATAGTAAATATGTGCGCAGTATTTCATTAGAATTTAAAGTTTAAAATATTAACAAAATTGGATTATGATTTAAACTTCTCATTATTACTTATTTTTAGGTTTCATCATACTATGTGTGGTGTATACAATTTTGTTCTAGTCTTGCTCATGATGCATTATTGTAATATTTTGAATTTTATGTTTTTGGAATTTTGGCTTCTGTAATTACTAGTTCCCTTCATATTCCACGAGCCGCCATTGGTATTTATTATTATTATTGAAAATGCTCTGTGTTTGAGAAGAAAATATGGAAGATTGAATGATCACTCTAGAGGTGGCTTGTCAAACTTGACCTACATGAAGGGCCATGTTTAAAAAGTGTAAACACTTGACGGGCCATAAGTAGGAAATACCATTTATCGTTAATATTTCTCCTTCCTAGCTGTAAAAGACGATTTTTTTTTTAAAAAAAAAAAAAAAAAAAAAAACACTTAAAAAAATCGGTACTAAGAGGTTTTTTGATAATTGCTACAATAACTCTCGAACGCGAACTTAGATTTCGATAAAACTTGATATGTACATTTATTACGACTATGTTTCGAATTAATTCGTTCTTGGGTTCTATTGTGTCTTCCGGTGCTTCATGGTAGTCCTGTGAGCTTTAAGTGATTTCTGAGATCTACAGTTCAGAATTAAAATTCGATTGAATCTTGCAACCATATTTCTAGTCATGGTATTAGTTGAAATGTTTTTTTTTGTAGCACTTGTACTGCTGATTGTTTTTTGTGCCTCTGAAATATCACAATCAGCGTATATGACATGCTTCCCTCTAGAGGAGTACTTGCCATAAGTGAATCTGAATATTTATTTTTTTGATACTTCTGTATTAGTGATCATCAGCTACATATGTGCAATACATTGGAATTTGAAACTGATATAAAATAGAGTCAACAATGTCTAAATTAAGACAATTATATTCTATGAGCAAGGGATCCTCGAAAGCTTTTCTCTAAATGTGAAGCTTTGAAACTCGAAGAAATATCGTTTTTTTAAATCTGTCCAAAATTACATGGTATTTTTACGAGTATTTTCATAATAAACTACAAGTCATTATCACACATGTCAGGTTTGCATTTTTTATAGTTTTGCTTTACCTATAATTTACAAGTACAAGAAACTGGTGATATTATCTTGTAGTTTATGGAAATGGTTCCCAAGTGATGCCATTTGGAGGAGAAATAGAGGCGGACCCTTGTTCATGCAATATTATTATCTTATTTTAAGCCCAGGAACAATTATTTGTTTTTTCGACGAACCTTTTCTGTTACTCCCTGTATACAGGGTGTCCGAAAGTTAAAGAAAATAACTTTCAAGGGTTGACTCAAAAGAAGACTTTTTTTCTTGATAAATAGGTGTCCAAAAATAATTTAATAATGCAGCCAGCGATTCAATGTTGCCAAAAAAAAAAAAAANTGTCACGCCGCACGCGACAAAAATCCCACAACTATGGGACCCTTCGGTTCTCCCCGGAGTCATACCCCCCTTTTTTTCAGAGTGAAAATGCCATTGGGGGAAAATTTACCTTCAAATCGTCATTATTTGTTCAAAAGAACGTTAACAAATACTAAAAATAAAAGATACCACTTTTTTTTCTTCTAAAAGTGCACATAATTCTATTTTCTATAAGCATTTTTGAACCGCTGTAGCTCGAATTACATTTTGAGTACATTTTCGGACTCCTTTTATATAGAGAAAAGAAAATCATTTTGTTTGTCGATATTTGTCTAAAATAATTTCTCACAATCTGAAGTAGAAATGATTTTTACTTTCTCTTCCTATAGAAGATAAAGTATTGTAATCGTGCAGAAAATGTTCATATTTTTATTAGCCGTATGTAAGATCCAAAAATCGAATAAAAATATCATTAGACCGTGTACCGTCTCCCGTCATTTTTGCCACTTAATATTGAGCGATTTTAATTAAATTTAGTATGTGTATTAGCGGTGTTCCTCTTAAAATCAATTGCACTCAAAATGAAATTTTTGAATTCAGATTTGGAAAAAAATGGTGAATTTAGGTTGATTTGACGTTACCGAAAAGATTTTGTTATGTGTTCGAGGTCGTCCCGGTGTGTAGACCCAGTCATCGTGGTCCCCTGTTACCCCTTAAACTTCTGCTCTCTCTAACTTTTGGACACCCTGTAGATGCGACGATATTTTTCTATTCTTGCTCACCTCTTATTCTTCCTCCAATGTTAATGTTGATTTTGTTGATTATTATTATTATTGTTTTATTTTTTATATAGTTTTCCAATTTTAAAAGTACCTTAATTATATTATTTTCATTTTTAGTTTGTAAATTTTTTGGCGTTTTAATTTTCCTTTTTATTACCAATCTAGTAACTCGTTCCTAATAGCACTTCACGATGGGGAACGTCAGTGTAAATCGTCGTCAAAAAAAAAAAAAAAAAAATAATAATAAAAAAAAAATACGTTCGATCATTTAGTGGAATGTGTAATTCAATGAAGTGAAATGAAAATTTGAGATATGGACTTTTTTCCTTGTGAGAATATAACCGTCTATTACGTTTTTTTGTCGTCCAGTTCACAAAAATTAGGGCTTCCGTTCACTTAAACTGCACAAGGATAAAAGTCTTTCACAGGCGAAGGTCAAATAAAACTCACCCGTGCATAAACGATTTCAACAAACATAATCTTATGGGGAATCATCATATGAACATATTTTGAACCGTTCAAGGGAAAAAATTATTGTACAACCGTCGCGTCGACTCATGAAATTGTAACATAAGTAATTTTATGCCGCTTCGTTCACTGAATTCAATTGGAATCGTTTACGGAGGAAAATATTACACCTATCGATTATAAAATATTACACCCAGGAGCGTTTGTAATTTATGATTATTTTCTTACGTCCTTTTTTACAGTCAACGATCGAACGACCTACTCTAATTATGTTTTGGAGGAATTAAAATAATACGCAGATGATTTTACAAAAAGTTAGAATTTCGTGTTTTATAAAAATCTCTCTTATATTGTGTTCTCAGAAAAAGACCATTTTACAAAAAGTTAGAATTCTGTGTTTTATAAAAATCTGTCTTGCAATGTATTCTCAGTATAAAAAATATACAGAGTGACCCATTTTTATCGACGCAACCAAATTTCTCCGTTGGAATGCCTTGGAAAGAAAAAAAAAGTTTGATAAAAGTTTAGTAAAATGAAAGATCAAAGTTTAGATGAGGCAATCCGATGATGACGCCTTGATTTGACCTTTAGCTTGACGGTCATTGTGAGGTCAATTTTGAAATTGTATATGGGAAGACCCATTTTTGACCGCGGATTCGTTCGCTCGTCACGAATTGTTGTGGAAAAAACGTGTGGACCCGAATACACAAAGCTATCCCGCTTGAAATTCAAGAAACACCTCGAAAACATGTATTTACACTCTATTTATCGGGTTCGTACTGTCCGACAATTGGGTAGACCGTTTACAGACCAAGTACGCCGATTACCTAAACACATCGGATCCAACGTTTTGCACCCCATTGCCAATCATGGAGACCACATCCACGTTGTCCACGATTGCGCCTGGACATCGAGAACTGTAGGTTTAACCTCATTTACCACTGAACATCAATTATGACAGGTCATTTTAACTTAATTCGATTTTTTTTTTTCTTTCCAAAGCGTTCCAATGGAGAAATTCTAGTGCGGCTATTAAAATGGACTACCCTGTATGTATGTTTCCCTAAACGTAAATCTATGTACGGTGCAAAAGACAGAACATAAATTTACCAAAAAAAGAAAACATTATTCGTTTAAAAAAGTATGTAAAAGTTTCAAAAACTGTGTTTCAACTAAACGGATAAAAATATTTTCCATTTTTTATTTACGAGCAATTAAAAGTGTTGCTATTTTGTTCAGTCCCATTTAAAAATGTTGTACCCGTTTTTTTTGTTTTTATAGGAGAACTATTTTTTTGAAGTATGCTTTCGTGTTTTTCATACTGCTTCGTCCACTGGAAAGTTGAGGATAAAATTTGTGGGAAATGATATTCATTTGCATTGTCGAAGGGTGTTGACAGACAAAACCTTGAAAAATTTCATTAGAATAAGATTTGAAACTATTGCACCCATAAACAGCAGTTGATTGAAAATAATGAAAAGATTACGGTCGATGAGATGGATGTAATGGTAGACGCTCTGATAGGTAAACAGTAGGACATGGGTTCAAATCTTTCCAATCTATGGAATTTTATCCTCATGTATTTGAAGTATTTACCACTATTGGAGGACATGGAAAGGGTCGGGATTATCAACATCTCGCACGGCGACCACAGAGTAGCATCATATGCTACCCAACCCTTCCACTACCATCACTTTCCGGGACACGGAAAATAAGTCAGTGTGATGCAATTTCGCTCGTATTTTTCGATTCCAGTACACAAGTCAATTTTTTTTATTTTTTTTGAAAAAAAAAAAAAAAAAAAAAAAAAATTGGTATTTTTTTCTTCTGTACTGTATTCCTTTTAAATCGCGTAAAGAAGTGCAGTTCATTTGTAAAGATTTGCAAACTTAGAACAGAAATATGAAAGATTTTTATAAATAGTATGATAGCTATATACCTAGGTAAGTATTTTACAAAAATAGATTTGTGTAGCGGAAGTAACAAAAAGTTTCTAAAAAAGTTATTCACAATATTAAATAATAACAATTAGGCACGGACGCAGGGTAAAGAAGCCCAAAAAAAAGTCACCCTTAGAGGGTATTAAAATATAAAATTATAAATGAAGAACAATCATTAAAAAAAATTATTTTGTTGAATCAAAGTAATGAATAAAAACCTTGAATCAAATACTAAATTTGTTTGGATTCTGATAGATGTGTTTATCATGACATCTCCTCTGCGCCTGAATCAAAATAATTCTATATTACACAGAAGATGTGTTATGATAGGCAAAATTAGTATAAAATTTAACATTTTTTTTTTATCTTTAATATGAATCTGTTTATTGATTACTGAGACAAATAAAATATACTGAGTGTAAGAGTAAAATTGCGTTCCTTGAAAATTGGAATCACATATACAGGGTGTCCCAAAAATCCGAGACCACCTGAATATCTTTTGAAAGGCTTTATGTGGAGTTTTGAAATTTTGCATATTATATCCCATATTATACCATCTGATGGTGTGACCAATTTTTCAGGGGCAGGTCCCATGTGGACCCCAGGGGGTCCAACTTTTGTTTTTTAATTACGAACCCTCATCTTGTGATACATTTTCAGAAAGACAACAGAATTTTCTTTCTGAAAATGTATCACAAGATGGGGGTTCGTATTTAAAAAAATAAAAGTTGAAACCCCTGGGGGCCACATGGGACCGGCTCCTGAAAAATTAGTCATACCATCAGATTGTTTAATTTGGGATATAATACCATGCAAAATTTCAAAACTCCACATAAAGCCGTTCGAAAGATGTTCAGATGGTGTCGGACTTTTGGGACACCCTGTATTATATTTCAAATGAGAGTAGTATATTCTCTGTAAAAGAAAAATCCAACGGAGGGACACGCGCCCAAAGCTTATTTCTGAACGGCAATTTCTGAACGGCAATTTGGATTTCAATGAAATGAAAATTCACTTACACTTTGTTGCAAGCTCGTAAAGCCCTTTTTGAAAAAAACTCAAGTTAGGCATTTGTATCCATTTGCTTGCTGGACTAGTCAGTCAGGTTAGTCTGGGTTTTTAATGTGAAACCGTTATCTTCTGTGAAAAAGTCAAACTATTATTTTTCGATGTATTTTTACTTCCGTTTTGATAACTTAACACGTAAGGCACCCCACATCTCCACTCCAAATAGTTTTGGAAGATACAAAAAAAAAAATCTTTCCAAAATCAAGGTATTGCAATGTAACCAATAATTGGGCGGTACAAATTTCAAATTAATTTCAATTGCCGTTCAAAAATCACGAAAAATAATCGTGAACCGATTTTTTTTTTTTTTTTTTTTTTTTTTTTTTTTTTTTTTTTTTTTTTTTTTTNAGAGAGAGAACATAATCCCTCTTATTTGACTCAAAGAAAAATGTGATTTAAAAAAAAAAACAATATTTAATTTTACACCCTGTATATTCCACTTTAGGAAACTATTGAGAGATCGAATAAAACATAATTCATCGCTTGAATATTTTTTTTTTTCTTGAGACAATTAAAAAAGTACCCACTTCCATTTAGAAAAGCTGTAGGTTCAAAATGTGTTTTTACAAAGAAAAAAAATCCTGCTGGTCGCCCCTAATAACAAAATTAAGAAATAAATAACATTAAAAATTATTTTAAAACAAATAACAGGGATTATTAACAATCAAACATAATCAATGTACAAATGTGTGGACAATTAGGTAACAATAAATGTAAGGG
>JAAEEI010007294.1:21485-40404 GCA_012654025.1 Pachypsylla venusta
ACTGTAAGAGCTAACTTAATTCTGATCATACCATTGGACGCGCCTTGATATTTTACATTATATGGGACAAAAAACCCGATTTCGAAAAATGTCGAGTTAGACCCGTTCTGAAATAAGATGACGAGTCTTTTGTATTTTTTTAACTTGCTTGTGTTCTGAGATTTGTATTTTTGAATAAAATATGGACAGATATCATTTGCATTAGTGGTGCTAGGAATTTATTACTAAAATGAAACCCTACCGTTCCCCGTTTAATTAGTGGTGCTAGGAATTTACTACTAAAATGAAACCCTACCGTTCCCCGTTTAATTAGTGGTGCTAGGAATTTATTACTAAAATGAAACCCTACCGTTCCCCGTTTAATTAGTGGTGCTAGGAATTTATTACTAAAATGAAACCCTACCGTTCCCCGTTTAATTAGTGGTGCTAGGAATTTATTACTAAAATAAAACACTACCGTTCCTTGTTTAAATATTGGAATCTATTACTAAAATGAAACCCTACTGTTCCCCGTTTAATTAGTGGTGCTAGAAATTTATTACTAAAATGAAACCCTACCGTTCCCCGTTTAATTAGTGGTGCTAGGAATTTATTACTAAAATGAAAACCTACCGTTCCTTGTTTAAATATTGGAATCTATTACTAAAATGAAACCCTACCGTTCCCCAGCTACCTGCCTTTGGTAGCTCAGTGGTCAAGCGCTCGCCTGGTAATCAGGAGGTCGCGGGTTCGAACCCCAGCCAAGGTAGGATTTTATCCTCTCAATTATTTGAGAATTTGACCACAATAATAGTACAAGCTTACTGCTGGGGTAAAGGGACTCGTTAGTCTCATTCGAGCAGTATAAATAAGCAGTATTATTATTATTTAATAATTCAAAAGGAAATGATTTTCTCAAAAATTTCAAGATTACTTCTTTGGTATCAATAGTTTTCTCTTAGGAATAACAACTGCACTCAAAAATATCTTCAAGATGAAATGTCTTCCATTGATCATTAGAGGCACTAAGATGATTGATAATGGTGATTGCTTTTCTTTGGTTGAGTGTATGAATCACTGATAGGAGAACTTCCTAAGTCCTCAAGAATCCTCCTGGAACGGGTAGGCATATCTGGAAGTAGAGGCATTGCGTGAGGAGCGACGTCAGTCATGGGAGAAAATTCAGCTAATCTGTCATAAACTCTTTTAGTATAGTCCTCAGTACGAAACGTCGATGCTATTCTATCCATGGACCTATCTTCAGCTGTTCTTTTAAGCGTACGATTTTTAGTGTCATAATAATAGTTACATCGTCGACTATCACCTTGTAAATAGTCATCAATTGATTTAAGAACATTTTCTAGTCCTAAACTCTTGTAACGTTCAATCGGACCTGACAGAGAGGGTTCGTACCCAAGCTCTGCACTTTCACGAAGCCTTGCTAACCTGAGTAATTCGTCATGAAGTCGAGCGTTCTCCTCTATTTGTTGTCGTCTCCTCGCAATCTCAGCTTTAATTTTTGCTTTCTTTTCTTCCCTACTCAACATTTCGTCGTCTTCATCACTATCATAAGGTGAAGGTTGCCAGGATTTGGGTTTTCTAAATGATGAAGCATCTAATCTTCTCTTGATATCAAAGCCATCACTGTACCTCCTATAACCATATCTGCAAAGGTTCCAAAATGAGGTTCATTAATTCAAGCAGGTCAGAAAAACAATCGCAAACCTAAACTTTTTTTGCAAAAATTATTTTATTCCAGAAAAACAATCGCAAACCTAAAATTTTTTGCAAATATTATTTTATTCCAGAAAAACAATCGCAAACCTAAACTTTTTTGCAAATATTATTTCATTCTTTATTGTTCCATTAATTCAAGCAGGTCAGAAAAACAATCTCAAACGTAAACTTTTTTGCAAATATTATTTTATTCTTTATTGTTCCATTAATTCNTAGTGTGAATCATTATTATCTAAAGCACTTGTAATGGCAGTCTCTCTGAGTGTATGAAATATACATACCTTGAATAGTGTGAATCATTATTATCTAAAGCACTTGTAATGGCAGTCTCTCTGAGTGCACCCGTTCCATAGGCTGAATGGCCCAGGTCCCACTCATGTCTCTTATTTGAATTGTCGATTGATTCATATTCGTAAGATTTGTACGGAGGCCTCAAGGAAGGATGTGTGAACCCCAGGTAAGCCTTAAACAAAATATTAGAATAGACATTTTAGATAGATAGAAAAAGTCATAATTATTTGGTAGTGCAGTGGTAAGACGCTTGATTGGTAAACAGTAGGGCGTGGGTTCCAACCCATGAAATTTTATCCTCATGTACAGGGTGCGGCAATTAGTATTTCCACTTTTCAAAAAAATTGTGGGAAGGGCAGTGAGAGTGGGAGGATCGAGGGGTTTGTGATATTCAACACGATATGACATCTAGTTTTTAATTGTCGCAATGGTTTGGTGTCGAGCGTGCATCGTGCGTTCGTTGTCAAGTTGTTTTTTTAAAAAGTGAACCATTATAGCCACTCAGAAGGCGTTCCGCACAAGGTATGGTTTGTACTCCACGGATTCAGTTCCTGATCGAAAAACAATTTTGAGTTGAGTTCATAACTTTAGGACCACATCATCAGCTTTAGACTGTATGGATCGTTCTCGTGAGATTCCGCAGGACATGTTCCCCCGCTCGCCGGATTTGAGTCCCTGTGACTTCTTCCTGTGGGATTACCTGAAGACTGAAGTCTTCAAACATCACCCTAGGACCATTGAAGAAGTACAGGAGGCAATTTTGGAAGAAATCATCCAAATTGATGCTGGTATGATGACGAGAGTCATGGAAAACTTCGGCGAAAGACTTCAAATGTGTATCTCTCGCCAAGGCCATCATTTGGACGACATTATTTACAAAACATAGATGAGAAAAAACTAGAATACACAAGCTTACAGAATACAAAATAATTTTTCAAATATCTCATTTTGTTTTTATTTGCCAGCTCTTTCAAATGTGGAAATACCAATTGCCGCACCCTGTATTTAAGATATTTACCACATAATAATAGCACCCAAAAGAATTGCCAGTGTAAAAACACTCTTTAGTTCGTTTTGGACAGTATTCTTAAGGACTTTGGTAGGTTAATGGCGTAATGGTAAGACGTTCTGACTGGTAAACAGTAGGGCGTGGATTCAAACCTAGCCAACCCATGGAATTTTATCCTCATGAATTTGAGGTATTTACCACATTATAATAGCACACAAAAAACTGCCGGTGTAAAGAGACTCTTCAGTCCTATCGGGCAGTATAAATAAGGGACTATTATTATTAACTTACCTTTATCAACGCGTTAATCCTAGGCGAATAGATAGATAATCTCTTTCACAACTCTTGGATATTATTGATAGTAATGCTAAGCTTGCAGGACAAGCTACACCCCAAACAGAAGCTGGATACCAAATATTATTTGGTATGTTATTTGGTATAAAAAACATTAAAATGCTTCCTCTTTGAAATGAAAAACGACGTGTTTCGGCATTTTGCAAAATTCAAGAAGGTTCCTAAAATATTGATCTCCTCTTTTTTTAAAAAAATCCCTGCATAGTAATGGTACACCTATGGGTGCTCTCAGACAGGCGCATACTCACTTATCTTATGGCATAGCACATATCTTTGCTTATAAGCAAGGCGAAAAAATACACATGTTCTTATGGGAGTCTGCCGATCGATTTTATTATACTTGTCGTATAATAAAGCATGTTACTTATCAGGCTCGAAAAAACAAATTATTTTATTTTTTTGGAGCACACNTTAAAAAAAAAAAAAAAAACATAAAAAGAACAAACAAATTATTTTATTCTTTTGGAGCACACTTACTGGCACATCTGAACAACTCAGTGTTTTACTTTCTAATGTTTAATCCGAAATAAGAAATTCAATAATAAATAATGTCGGTTATTATTTTTATTTTTTTAAAAAAACAAAAACAAATTTTTTTGAGAGGGGGTATTTTTTTTAAATTTTTTTCATGAGGATTCTAAAAAATAAGGAACCAAAATACGACAAATCTTAACGGTCATTTCTCCCGGAGAATATTTGGAAAAAGAATACGTTACGAAAAAGATATATGATCGAGAATATTTTAGGGAAGAGACTGTTTCATTCTGAGGTGTGATAATCCTGAATTATACACGGAGCTTTAGGCAAGGAAATGTGTTTCATAAAACAGTAATGGGATAAGTGAGCGTGAGACTGTCTGAGAACACTCTTGAGTATTATTTACACTAGTCCGATAGCCTACGACCCGACCCGACACAATACAATGTATCCTTGGCCAGTGCCGGTTTTAGCACTACCAGCGCCCTGGGCGAGATTTCTACGACACCCCCTAACTGTAATTCAAACCCAAATATGAAAAAAGGAAAAGGATATAATAAAATTACCATTTATTAAAAAACCAATAAAATTTTACTTTTCTATAGCCTTTCTATCGGTGGACTCTTTTTATTATGTTATCAAAGTTGAGGTTTGCAGCCATTTCATTTTCGATTGACAAAGCTGGCAAGTTTGTCAATTTAGATTGAGATATTGTCGATCGCAGATAGGTTTTTATCAACTTAAGCTTAGAAAAACTCCTCTCCCCACTAGCAACCGTTACAGGTATAGTTAATAATATGCGCATTGGTATCCATACATTTGGATACAGTTCTTGTAAGTTGCGATCTTTGATAAAATTTAAAACAAAAACAGGGGCAGCCACACTCTGATCAGACAAAAAAGTTGGGGATTCTTGACATAACGATTTTTTTTCCTAAATTCAGGAAATTTGAGAGTAAGTAGTCCTCGCTCAATGAGCGAGGGGATACAAAGGAGCGACTACGGCGCCCCTTTATATCCAGCGCCCTACCCTAACACCGCTGCTGTCTGTGGCAACGATAAACATTATGTCGGTAATGTAGTCACCGAGAGGAGCAAAACAGCTTTATTAGGTGACGGTCCTATAAATAAAGAAGGTTTGGAGTTAGGAAACGCATCCAGCCTTTAAAAAAACTCTGCTTCAAACCAATGATGAGAGATCATCAGGAAAAAGCGAGTTTCTACGCAGTTTCTAATCATACTATGGAGAGCAAGCTAGGGTTACCGTGCCAGGAAAGGGTTGCAGTTAAGAAGAGTATGCACCGAACAAAAGGTTGTGGCATGGTAGAATTAAGGAAAGCAGAGCCGACCTTAAATAGAATGGGAAAGGGTGAAGTTAAGGTAGAATGTAAGCTGAGACACACGCGACGCAGCACACGCAAGCCATGCAACTCACGATTTTTTTACCAGTGCATGCTGGACGTAGCACACGTATGCCATTTAAAGACATCTTCGAAAAATAGTTGTGTCGCGTGTGTCGTCAAATCTGTGCCTGTACTACAAACTGTGGCATGCCAGACACGCACGTCATGCGTCTCAGCTTACGCGGTACTATTAGGAGATAAGGTGACACAGTTTTCTGACGTGTGTTGTGTTGCGTGTGCTGCGCCGCGTTTGTCTCAACTTTAAGTTACCGAGCTTTTTTTTTCATCACGCTACGCCAAAGAAAAACATTAAATCTAATTATAATAAGATTGTTCTGAATAAAAGAAATTTCGTTTCAACTTACTCTGCCATATTTATTTTCTAAATTTAAGTCTTCTTTTAAAGAATGTAAACTGTCCATATGCAATTTAGGATCAGACAATTGTCTCCGATGTATTCTCAATTTTCGAGATCTATGAAGTCCTGAGTAGGCCATTCGTTTTTGAATGTCATATCTGCAAAAGATATTTTCTTCTTTTAATTTGTTTTAAATTTATTTTTTTCATTTCCAATGATTTTTTTTAATTTTTTTTTACAAAATGAATATGATCACAGGCGTAGCGTGATGTGGATTAGTTAGAATTACCCAAGTTCATTAAAAATAAAAATAAAAGCGAGCAGTATGAATAATAACGAACGGAGAAATTAAACTCAGATTTTGGAATCCTTGGGGCTATTATGTTCATTTGTGATCTAAAGTCAACTTTTATTCCAGCTCGCTAGCCCCGGTAGCTTAGGGGTCGATGCGTTTGGCTGGTAATCCAATGGTCCCGGGATTGAAACCCAACCGGGGCTGGTACGTTATCCTCCTCTATATGATAATAATATGACTGGGGCTTACTGCTGGCAGACAAAGACTCTTAAGGAACTTAGTATGGCAGTATAAGTCTATTATTATTATTATCATCATTTAGTAGAATCAGCGTGTCCTGAGAGGTTCAACAGAGCGAGATGTTTCCAAAGGCAGATAAGTCAACTTTTGTACAAAATAGGAAGTAGCTGTCTGATGCAGTTTGAATCCAAAGGCAGATAAGTCAGCTTTTGAACAAAATAGGAAGTAGCTGTCTGATGCAGTTTGAATCCAAAGGCAGATAAGTCAGCTTTTGTACAAAATACGTCATTGGTATCGCTGAGTTCAACAGAGCGAGATGTTTCATTCTGATAAAAGAAACACACATTTCTATCTCGCTGAGTTCAACAGAGCGAGATGTTTCATTCTGATAAAAGAAACACACATTTCTATCTCGCTAAGTTCAACAGAGCGAGATGTTTCATTCTGATAAAAGAAACACACATTTCTATCTCGCTGAGTTCAACAGAGCGAGATGTTTCATTCTGATAAAAGAAACACACAATTCTATCTCGCTGAGTTCAACAGAGCGAGATGTTTCATTCTGCTAAAAGAAACACACAATTCTATCTCGCTAAGTTCAAAAGAGCGAGATGTTTCATTCTGGTAAAAGAAACACATATCTACAACTGTTTTGAATTATGTGCTTTAGAAAAGATAATTTTGCATTTTTATTCAACTGAATTACAATTCAAACCGCGACAAGCTGATATGTATCTGTGCATAAAGCACATCGTTGCCGCTAGGAAATAGTTGCAAGGCGTTCGCACAGTGTTTTATTTATTTATTCAAATGCTTCGTTTTATTCATAAAACTCATCAAAATGCAGAGAATGAATTTGCAAAAAAAAATTAGGAATTAGAAAAAAAAAAAATGAATACAAGAAAATAAATGAATTTCTTTTTGAGATTTTTTTTTTTTTGAAGAAGAAAAAAAGAGAATGGAGAAATGTTGTGACATTTGCTGACGTCCTTTGCAATCAAAGAGTCCGCCTTGGTAGTGGTCAAGCGGTTGCCCGGTACTGAACAGGGTTCAATCCCCACCCTTCTGTTATTTCCTCATGGATTTGAGGTATTTGACCACACAATATCAGAACTCTAACGGTTAGTTGGTCTGGGTCAGAGGACTTTGCCAGATGCTGGCTACGCCCTTGGCACTTCCTATGTCTAAAACTGATCTGATCCCCTCTTAGAAAATCTCCTAGGACTTTATACGACTATCGACCTTCATCTCTCTGGCAATATGATTTCTCTTGTTTATGTTCATTGCCATTTTCGAGATGACGTCGTACAGTGCTTCTCTATCTTAGTTCGGCAGTGACTGGGTGTCTCTGGTTTACTGATACTTGGGATCAAGTTTTGCTAAGGTTTATTAGGTTTGCCAGAGAAAGTCCAGTTTCCCTTTGACAGTATTAACATCCTGTGTCTCCAACATCAGTACAATTGGATTGAAAGTACTTTTTCAAAAAATTATGTACCTCAGTACCTTTGTCTTAAAATTCAATACCTTTTTAGACTTTTCTTGACGGAAGGCAAAAATTCCTTAATATTTACTTTCGATTCTTTACGTAAAAAAACACTCTATATCTCTAGACCCTAGGATAACGGTGAAACAGAGCCTTTTATAAAACCGATGACTGTTTAATTCAAATATCATTCTTTTCGTCATGAAAAACTGATGAAGATGGAGTTAGTTATGAAAAAATGATGAGGGTTAAATTTAAATATTGTATTTTCTCATTCTATATCCATAGAACATCGTGGCTCAGTGGCAAGGCCTCTGTTTCATAGTTGGCAGGTTCTGAGTTCACTCTTGAGTGGGGTAGTATGTTTTTTTGAAATATTATTAAATTTATTTTTAAAAAGAAGTATAACTTCTCGCGCGCGTACATAAGTGCACGCACCTTTTTTTTTTTTCAAAAGAAATTCAGATAAAAAGTGTAAAAATATAAAAAAAATAAAAGAGAATCTACGAATATCTGTTGAAACAGAAAGAATAATTATGTATGTGAAGACAATAATAGTGAAAGATAAATGGAAAATAAATAAAAGAGAATCTACGAATATGTGTTGAAACAGAAAGAATAATTATGTATGTGAAGACAATAATAGTGAAAGATAAATGGAAAATACGAGTATAAGGTAAAATAGAATTGAGAGATAAGGAAAAATATATAAAAAATAGCTGGGTACCCGAACTTCGTTTGGAGAAGATGAGAGAACATGGGGAGTAATAACGGGTTGTTAAGCTGTGTAGAAGGTGTTGGGAGTAGTATTGAAATCTGCTGAGTTTAGGCTGGGTCTGCGAACTAGCCTAACCTTGCGCAGACTTCAACACGCATTTTTTTGGAACCTAATTCAAGACTACTCCCAACACGTCCTACCCAACAAACTTTGTACAGCCTAAAGGAAAATAAAGAAAACGAACAAAGTAAGCACGGCAAATCAAACCCAATCTAGGAGATGAGTTGATTGGCTTACTAGGTCTGTTGTAGGTACAACCAAAGAAGAATAAAGAAAACAAACAAAGTAAGCACGGCAAATCAAACCCAATCTGGGAGATGAGTTGATTGGCTTACTAGGTCTGTTGTGGGTATAGCCCAAAGAAAAATAAAGAAAACAAACAAAGTAAGCAGGGCAAATCAAACCCAATCTAGGAGATGAGTTGATTGGCTTTGTAGGCCTGTTGTGGGTATAACCCAAAGAAAAATAAAGAAAACAAACAAAGTAAGTAAGGCAAATTAAACCCAATCTAGGAGATGAGTTGATTGGCTTAGTAGGTCTGTTGTGGGTATAACCCAAAGAAAAATAAAGAAAACAAACAAAGTAAGCACGGCCAAATCAAACTCAATCTAAGAGATGAATTGATTGGCTTACTAGGTCTGTTGTGGGTACAACCCAAAGAAAAATAAAGAAAACAAACAAAGTAAGCAAGGCAAATCAAACCCAATCTAAGAGATGAATTGATTGGCTTACTAGGTCTGTTGTAGGTACAACCCAAGATTTTTTGGGGGGTTTGAATTGTCGTGCTTGCTTTGTTTGTTTTCTTTACTTTTCTTTGGGTTGTACCTACATGTGTTTTGATCTTTGGCTTACTTCTGATTGTTTCAGGGTGGCAAAATAAAAAATCACCTAATGATTGTCTGGTCGCCTGATGTGTTAATTCTTTAGCATTTCCCACGTGTACACCACGTGAAAACGAACTAACATTGTACTCCTAAGATACAGAGTAGAGTAGGTACGAGCTACCTCTACCAAACACTTAGTTTCGGGGCGTACCCAAGATTTTTTTTTGGGGGGGGGAGAAATAAAGAAAACAAACGAAGTAAGCACGGCAAATTAAACCCAATCTAGGAGATGAGTTGATTGGCTTTTTAGGTCTGTTCGGTAACAATATGGTTTACTCTATTGACAATAAAAAATTACCTCTAGATCTCCCGGTTCACTATAGATACATCATCCTCATTTTATGTTTTTTTTTTATTTTATTATAAAGCCATAAGCTAAATAAAATCCTAGAAAAATAGGTCTCCTTTCCTAAACGACGATATTGCAAGAACTTACGTTTTCAATAAATAAAAAGATTGACAAAAGAAAAGAAAAAATCTACAGCCACATTGCAAAAATTAATTAAAACAAGTGTTGAGACAGCATGGCACATGGCACCCATACTCACCTATTGGAAGAAGGAAGGGATGATGGAAGTATATGGTCAATATTGGAATCAGTGTGTGCATATCTATTCAAAACTCTCCTATCAGATGCCGTCAGTTTGATATCATCTGCATAGTAATCTGCCAGATTGTAATTTGTTAAGCTGGAACTCTGAGGATAAGAAGATAATGTTTGATTCGTTAAATTGGGATACTATGTCAAGTAAAACCATATTGAAGGTTGAAAATTACTATATCTTCACTTGACTAAAAATTAAGTACATGTTAGATGAAATTGTTGAGATTTATTATATACCACGTTTATTTGTTTATTATATACCACGTTGAATACACCAGTTCCCGTCAGATCACTGAAGTTAATCCCTCCCTATACTATAGACACTCCTATAATTCAAAATTTGATTTCTCGCACAGAAGCTCTGATGATGTGTTCAGGAGAACATGGAACTAGTTAGCTCAATAACATCTATTTAATTTTTAGTCAAGTCAAGATAATATATAGTACTTTTAATCTTCAATAATGTTTGATCGGTCGATTGTAAATTTAATTTCATTCTTGATATTTTTATTTTTTTTTCAAAAAAAAGGTGAATTCGTAACCAGGAGGCTGATGATTCGAATCTGACTCTATCCCTGCCTCTTCGAAATTCGAAATACTGGTCACAATAATGCAGACTCAATAGAAACCTCCAACCAATTTAATAATAATAAAACCTAGCGATATTTTTCACGTTTTTAGGGGTGCTGTAGATTTTAGGTGCGATTCCCTCTTGGGGAATGAGAAATTTCATTCGAAATCCATCATTCCTTGTAAAAAAAAAAATGTATGGTTAAACATATCAAATTTTTGAAAAAGTTGTTCCTCTTCATTTCAAAGATTCATTATTGAAAAAAAAAAAAAAAAAANAAAAAAAAAAAAAAAAAAAAAAAAAAAACTCATGTAGGAAAATAAATTTCAATCTTAATAGTCATTGCATTCAGTCTAGAGGAAGGTTCTACAGTACTAAAATTTTGCATCTGGGTATCAACCAAAACTTTTTAGACTGAAAGTCTTAGAAAAAATAGCACCTATCACATTTAAAATAGACAAGAAAAATCTATCACTTTCCAGGCTTTCCCTATTTTGCCTTTTCTTAGGCTATGTTCAGATGAACGAGCGGTACGACGAACCGCGCGGCACAAGATCTATCTAAATAGTGCATATTGTCTACCGAACCGCGCGGTACTAGCTTGTATCGGACGTCTCCGTGGCAGAGTGCGCATCACACTCGGCTTGCACGACGGAGGTTCCGGGTTCGATTCCCGGGAATTTTCTACTAGGTCTGGTTGTGTTTGGGGGTAACTCGGCCTCCTGAGGACAATTGAGTAGCTATGGTAATAGCGCCAAGTGGTAGCATTATAAGGAAATTGTTAAAAGTGTAGCTTCGGCTTAGTGATATTGGAGTGAATGTTGAAAATACCTTGTAATGCTATGATACCCACAAACATTGTGACATAATAACACAAGGAAATAAACATTTACATTTCGATTTACATTTACAAGCTTGTATCGATTTGTTCATTTGATCCCGCGCGGTCATCTGAACATAGCCTTAATTTGACGCCATACTTGTAATCACCACCATTCAAATCCAGGATTTACTGTTCGTCCACTAACTTTTTCATCGGTAGCACACAACCCACTAAGCGACAAAGAAAATTGTACAAAAATAACATTCTCCACCTTGTAACTCAGCTATGCTTGGTCAAACTCACTAACAAATATCGTAAAATATGTTCGATTTGCTCTCAGCTACCCACCATATGATAATGGGTTGGTGGTGTTATGGTAAGACGCTCTGCTAAACAGTAGGACGTGAGTGCAAACCCAGCCAACTCATTAAATTTTCAACCTCATGAATTTGAGATGTTCATCACTATTGGTGGACACGGAAGGATTATCAACATAATAGTTCGGAGTCCTCAATGCAGGATAATATACTACCCACACCTTCCACCATCAGGGCCGTAGACAGAAAATTCGGGCCGGGGGGAAAAATTTACGAGCCCCTCTATTATTCTTTTATCTAAAATCACCGTATGGGCAGTAATAAAAGTAAAAGTAGGCAATTCACTGAGTTGATGTGAAAAAAGCGTGTACGCTTCTTCTTGACAACACATAATTCGATTATCAGATGTTAATGTTTACGAAATATACCAATATTTATGATTGCTGTACAAGCTGAAAGGTCGCACTATATTTTAAAATCAGTGTCCTGCAATAGCCATTGTCCCATATTAGCCCATTATCGCTAAACTTCTGATTTTGTGTGTTTGAAATTTTTTTCAAAACTTTTAAGTTGATTTATTTATTATTCAGAAAAAAAAACATGAAAAATTTCATTATGATAATTTTGTCAACGGGCCTCTTAGGAAATCCCGGGCCTGGGGGATTCCCCCCATCTCCCCCGCTCTCATCGGGTCTGAATCTAGATCCCTTCCGAAAGAAGCCTAGAATCATTCTGGAACAAGACTAGAGTCCTTCATGAAGAAGTCTGTAATCCTTATGTTCGGAATCCCTGATTAACTATAACGTTAGCGTCTTTTATTCTATCATTCTTATCTCTTCCCATTACTGATATACTGATAATATTATGATCATACTAATCCTACACACATTCTACAAAAAGGAAAAAGGGCCAACGTGTGAAGATAAGTTGAAAACGACTACATTATCCTTCCCTGAAAAAATTCTCATTATAAAGAATTTTTGAAAAAATTTTAAGTTGATTTATTAATTATTCATTATGATAATTTTCTCACCGGGCCTCTTAGGAAATCCCGGGCCTGGGAGGATTCCCGCCATTCCTCCCCCTCTCATCGGGNTTTAGCGTCCAATTCTAGAGGTCATTATACTAGAACAACACCGAGGAGCAGGGCTGTAATGGTCATTACACTGACACGGTCACCATGTAACGTCATTGATTTGGTCCCATATTTTTGTTAATTTTTTAGCAACCAATTCTAGAGGTCATTATACTAGAACAACACCGAGGAGCAGGGCTGTAATGGTCATTACACTGACACGGTCACCATGTAACGTCATTGATTTGGTCCCATATTTTTGTTAATTTTTTAGCAACCAATTCTAGAGGTCATTATACTAGAACAACACCGAGGAGCAGGGCTGTAATGGTCATTACACTGACACGGTCACCATGTAACGTCATTGATTTGGTCCCATATTTTTGTTAATTTTTTAGCAACCAATTCTAGAGGTCATTATACTAGAACAACACCGAGGAGCAGGGCTGTAATGGTCATTACACTGACACGGTCACCATGTAACGTCATTGATTTGGTCCCATATTTTTGTTAATTTTTTAGCAACCAATTCTAGAGGTCATTATACTAGAACAACACCGAGGAGCAGGGCTGTAATGGTCATTACACTGACACGGTCACCATGTAACGTCATTGATTTGGTCCCATATTTTTGTTAATTTTTTAGCAACCAATTCTAGAGGTCATTATACTAGAACAACACCGAGGAGCAGGGCTGTAATGGTCATTACACTGACACGGTCACCATGTAACGTCATTGATTTGGTCCCATATTTTTGTTAATTTTTTAGCAACCAATTCTAGAGGTCATTATACTAGAACAACACCGAGGAGCAGGGCTGTAATGGTCATTACACTGACACGGTCACCATGTAACGTCATTGATTTGGTCCCATATTTTTGTTAATTTTTTAGCAACCAATTCTAGAGGTCATTATACTAGAACAACACCGAGGAGCAGGGCTGTAATGGTCATTACACTGACACGGTCACCATGTAACGTCATTGATTTGGTCCCATATTTTTGTTAATTTTTTAGCAACCTTGGTGCAATTCTAGAGGTCATTACACTAGAATATCACCGATGAGCAGGGCTGTAATGGCCATTACACTGACACGGGCACCATGTGACGTCATTGATTTGATCCCATATTTTTGTTAATTTTTTAGCAACCCCGGTGCAATTCTAGAGGTCATTACTCTAGAATATTACCGAGGAGCAGGGCTATAATGGTCATTACACTGACAAGCAGGGCTGTAATGGTCATTACATTGACAGGAAGGAATGTAGAGAGAGAATCCGGGACCGGAGGAATTAATCTGGTTACTATACATTATTGCCATACCTCATATTGTAATCCATTTACATTGCGGGATCTGTTTTCTTTCACTAAAAATACGGGATCCGGACTCTCCCATTACAAGGGAAATACGGGATCCGGACTCTCCCATTACACGGGCAATACGGGATCCGGACTCTCCCATTACACGGGCAATACGGGATCCGGACTCTCCCATTATACGGGCAATACGGGATCCGGACTCTCCCATTACACGGGCAATACGGGATCCGGAATCTCCCATTACAAGGGAAATACGGGATCCGGACTCTCCCATTATACGGGCAATACGGGATCCGGACTCTCCCATTACACGGGCAATACGGGATCCGGAATCTCCCATTTTACCTTCGTCAACTAAAATCATTGTGCGTTTTGTAAGTAGGTATGATAAACTTGCAACAGGTCCTTGATGATCAGGTGTTCACGTTAGTGTTGTAGTTATTTATAGAAATAACATCTTAATAAAAATTTAAAAATCATTTTCAAAAAACAAAATATTTTGTCTCCTGCCCCCCCGGGGGGGGCAGGGCCCCCAAAATTTTCAAAATCGAAAATCCCTTAACACCAACAATAACATAACAAAATTTTACGTTTTTACAACAAACCGCTAAAAAGATAAAAACCATTTTCAAAAAACAGAATATTGGGCCTCCGGGGGGCCCAGCGCCCCCAAAAACTAAACAGAAAATTTCCTTCATGTCCTAAATATGTATACCAAATTTCGTCAAAATAGAATGAAAATTGTGGCTTGTATCGCGGAACAAACAAATATACATACACATAAACAAGTGCATTTCGGGATGTATACCGGGGTCAAAAGTGGAGTTCACTAACGTTCACAATAAAATCTGTACATAATATTTGAAATATAAGAGATGAAAATATCCTCGTAACGCTGTGATGATACTTGAAATTAGGAGATCTCGATCACAAAATGTTCTTAACGATTATAAAATACAAGTGCCATTTTTACCTTGTAATATTCCTAGGGCAGATCCGGGTCGTGGAATTTGATGCGAGTCCGATCCATATGGCATCATACTACGAAGATTGGTTTCACTAGAACTAGGCCGGGATAGGAGAAGATTCGAAGGCAAACAATGACTCATGTCTCGCAATGGAGAAAACGATCTGTGAATTAATAATTACATTTCATCAATTAAATAAACAATCAGAATACTGAACACTTAGCTAGGGAAAGAAGATTATCGATATTACCGATATTGATACTATCGAAAGCTTAATATCGATAAGCGATATTATCGGATGGTTGAATATCGATATAAAATATCGGCTATATCGAAACCTTAAAATTGATATTCGATATTGATATTATCGAAAGCTTAATATCGATACGCGTTATTATCGAATGGTTGAATATCGATATAAAATATCGGTTATATCGAAACCTTAAAATCGATATTCGATATTGATATTATCGAAAGCTTAATATCGATACGCGTTATTATCGGATGGTTGAATATCGATATAAAATATCGGCTATATCGAAACCTTAAAATTGATATTCGATATTGATATTCTCGAAAGCTTAATATCGATACGCGTTATTATCGGATGGTTGAATATCGATAATAACAGATATATCAGTTATATCGATATTATAATAGATATAGCATAATAGATATATCGGTTATATCGAAACCTTAATATCGAAATTCGATATTATCGATATAAATATCGACAGGACTGGGGGGAAAATTTTACTGTCCCCTCTATTATTCTTTCATCTAAAATCACCTTATGGAACGTAATAACAGTAAAAGTAGGCAATTCACTTAGTTGATGTGAAAAGCCGTGTACGCTTCTTCTTGGCAACACATAATTCGATTATCAGATGTTAATGTTTACGAAATATATCAATATTTATGATTGCTGTACAAGCTGAAAGCTCGCACTCTATTGTAAAATCAGTGTCCTGCAATAGCCATTGTCCCATATTAGCCCACTATCGCTAAACTTCTGATTTTGTGTGTTTGAAAATTTTTCAAAAAATGATTTATTAATTATTCAAAAAAAAATTGAAAAATTTCATTATGATAATTTTCTCACCGGGCCTCCTAGGAAATCCCAGGCCTGGGGCGGATTCCCTCCATTTTCCCCCCCCCCTCTCGTCGGGCCTGAATATCGATAGCTCTAGCAGCAAAACAGCGTAATTTCTGACGTAGGTACCTGAATATTTTTTGTTTCTGACCACTTATATTTGGCATCTTTTTTAAAGCCATCCTAACTAGCTTAGTGCATGCGCGGATATAGTGGGGCACGTGCCCCCCCCCCAGTTTCTTCAAGCGGGCGGTGTTTCTCAAATTTCATTATACCTAATCACGTAATTTTTTTTTTAAAAAATCAAATGAATGGTGATCCGCGGTGTCTGTTATCCCATTGAGGGGGGGGGGGCACGGGCCCCTAAATAATTCCTAATCCTGAGACTAAATAAAAATACGTAGGTTAATAAAAAATTGTCAAAAATTCTGTCATCCGTCATGGCACTTTTTTTTTGTCATCACGCTTATAAAATCGCGTATCACCGTTATGAAAGGTATTTGTGGTAAGTTCTACAGCTTTTAACAAATTAGGTATCGTACCTCGACAAACATTGCCTTTTAAAGTAATGCCCAGGACTCGAACCCCCGGTCTCTAGGCTCTAGGTGACGAGTCCCTCCCCCTCTCATCTCCAAATTTTCTATTAGTTATATTGTGCCCCCCCAAAACAAGAGGGCTATATCCGCGCATGCTACCCACGACATTCCGAGGTCCTATTCATAGTTAAACACAACGTAAAATCAGTAACAATTCTACCCATAAAGATATTTGGCCGAGACTGGACATACTGTTGTTGTTGTTAACGTTCTCAACGACTCTCACTGTGTCCCCAGGCCAAGAAAGGCGGCCTCTCCAACAGGATCTGTCCATAGTGCTGACGGCTCTAGATTAGTTGGGTTTGATGGATAGTTGAATGATGGATAGTTGCTGGCTGCTCATGATTTACATCATGAGCAGCCAGCATACATAGACGACAACGATCAGATACTTCAGGGTTTAGTAAGGATTTATATACCAACTCTTTGATGAAGTATCTGGAGCAGCACAACTGGGTCCAACGGAAGAAAAACACAGTGAGTTGTCGTCGGAACGGTGTTGATGGTCTTTGGCCATGCCCGAGGGCACGGGTAGCCCCGGTACGAAGAACCAACCATCTTGGGGGCCTAGAGAATTGGGTAGAATTGTTACTGATTTTACGTTGTGTTTAACTATGAATAGGACCTCGGAATGTGGTGGACATACTGTAAAATGTATCGCCATGGGCCGTGCAATCATTTAATGCCAATCTTACCTGATTTTCGATTCAGATACAGTCCTCATTTTAGATTGTTCTCTTTTTTTAGTAGTCGGAAGTGGGGCAGCTTCTTGGTCAGCTGGTAAAGGCGGAAGTTTTCGACGTAATCGAAGTGATTTCTGGGAGTCAGTCTCGCTCAAAGTATCAGATGAATCATATGTGTCTCTTGCTCCTCTGGGAGTTCCAACGGGTGTCGTTTGGGGAGTATTTAAGGGTGTTACTGAAATAATAAAAATATAATAACTCATCATTATCATCATAGATTGTAAACGTATATTGCTTTATGTTATTATATCATAATTTTTGTGGACATCATAGCATTACAAGGTATTCTCAACAATCACTCTAACATCATTAAGCCCAAGCTACACCTAAACAGTTTCCTTATAATGCTATCACTTGTCGCTATTACCATAGCTACGCAGTTGTCCTCAGGAGTTTGAGTTACCCCCAATCACAACCAGACCAAGTATGAAATTTGAAAAAAACTTTATCAAATTTTAGACCCGTTCAGAAATCGAACCCGGAACCTCCTTGGTGCAAGCCGAGTGTGATGCGCACTCTGCCACGGAGACGCCTGTTTCCTTTCAGAAGCAGGCGTCAGACCGGCCATTCAAATATATGCATGAAAATTAATTGAAATTTAAAAAAAATATAATATTCTTGAGTGGAATGTTAGAGCTTGGCTAGGTTCAAACCTGAGTCATTTTCTAGCGTCTAACCTATTTTTATGTGGTCTAGAGCTCTATTTTTATGTAGTCAAATACTCAAATTAATTAGTAAAAATCCGTCCTGACCGCGCTTAGGCAAGCGCTTAAGCACTATTTTCCTATGTTGCCGGGGTAGGAATTGACTGATTCAATAATCATCATATCAGCCAACGATCATACCACGTTGAATACACCAGTTCCCGTCAGATCACTGAAGTTAAGCAACGCCCGGGCGTGGTCAGTACTTGGATGGGTGACCGCTTGGGAACACCACGTATCGTTGGCTTTTTCCGGCCCAACCCAGGCTGGGTGAGGTCAATGTGGGTAGCTGGTTTGCAAGTTTCCANTTACGGATAATGCAAAAAAAAAAAAAAAATAATCATCATAGGTTAACAGCCGTGGGGCTGGTTTGCAACAACTCGCCATGTGTTGTTGATACTTGAGGATCCTTACGATTAATGCAGTGCCTAGATTTTCCTCTCTTTCTGCATGGGTAATAGAAAAGATATCGTTTCCGACACTAGCCTCAGTCACCATTTACGCCCGGCATGAAACGTATTCTATGTAAGTTCACTTATCCACAGGGGAGTAATAATTAAAATTTATTGAATTGTCTATCTATAATAATATAACTCAATGTAACGATAGATGTATGAGTTTGTCATTAATTAATCGAATTTTATTTCTTGGAACAATTGTGACCCAAGTATTTCTTGGTTCCCAAATCCGCCATTTTGTTCCTTTTTTTATTTACCAATTTGGCCACTAGAGGCAGCGTTCTCACCTCAAAAGATGGGTCTGGAACAGGGGAGGATTGTCTGGCAACCCTTCTCAAAAAATTTAGTTTTTTTTTT
>JAAEEI010007294.1:40994-51083 GCA_012654025.1 Pachypsylla venusta
GTATAAAATTTCAGCTTTCTCGCTCATCCCGAAGTGATATTTCTTAACTATGGTTTTTTGGTGGAACCGACCCTCAGAGTGAGCACCGCTCCCAGTTAGAAAATTCAATATTTTATTCAAGGGTTTGACTTTTTGTACTTCGGAATACCTTTGTATCAAATTTCAGCTTTCTCGCTCATTCCGAAGTGGTACTTCTCAATTCCGATTATTTGGGGTTGAAAACCGTCCAAAAATCGGGGAAAAACCGGAAATTTTCAAATTTTATATTTTTTATGGGGTCCTTATATACTATTTTGGGGGGTCTATTCTCGGTCATTTTTCGTTATCTCTTTTAGTTTGCCCAGAAAAAAATTGCAAAAAGACCCGCTAAATAGCGTCATTTTTGGCGGTAACTTGCTCCCACTAGAACTTTATTTTTTTTCTTATTACGCACCTACATACTAAAACAGACCTGTGTGCCAAATTTCAAGTCCATACATTTAGCCATCGTGGAGCTACGTTGATTATCAGTCAGTCAGTCAGTATACCAACTGGGCTTTGCATTTTATAAGTATAGATGAATAAATAATCATATCATATATCATATAGGCGAGGTTAATGCCTGAAGCATTTTCTATCACCTAACCCTTGGAGACTATTTTTATGTAGACAAGTACTCAAATGAATGAGGAAAAAATCCTACCTCTGTTTGGATTGAACCCATGCCCTCTTGTTTACCAGGCGAGCGCTTAACTACTGAGCTACCGAGACAGGTAGCTCAATGGTTAAGCGAGCCATGACGTATTATTATTCATCGTGTCATAGCATATTATTATTTCTTAACAGAGCAAAGGTTCTTCTATTGAGCCCAGACTAATTTTCTATTTGTTGACAAATAATCAGATTAGGTATATTTTTATTTCATTCTTCATTTTTTTTTTTTTTTTTTTTAGTGTCTACACTTCAATTGTGATGGCTAGTTTCAATCAAAACCGAAGCAATTACTGACGCAAATAGACAAACCCATCTAAAATATGTTGGGTTTGACTACCATGTTATTATAGGCGGACAGAGACCGTATCAAAGGAGATCTGAACATATAAATCTCCTTCCTATTGGGGATTTCAAACAGTACCGTATTTGAGTATCTTAATCTCGGATCGGGGATCCTTAGGGGCACACGTTCAACAATGTATGAATGATTGATCGAGCCAGTACAGATTTTTCTGAGGAATTTCATCTGTGCTTCCTCCCTTCTTTTCTCCAGTGTGTCGAGTTGGAGTTGCTCTGTCAAATTAACATTTATAAATATTTTCATACTTACGCGAAACCAATTGGGGATTTGCACAAAGCATTGGTTGACCCAATCTAGCGTTGACCAACTTTGGATCTTGAAGAATTCCAGCCGTCATCAGTTGATTTCCATTGGCTTGAATGAGTACTGGCATAGCGGAAACAGTCTGAGTAAACAATAATAGAAGACTATGATTAAGAAAGGAAAAATCAAAGGCCCAAGTAAAGGATGTCTCACCTGAAAGATCTTCAGGGGTAATGGAACTTAGGGATGTAAAGGGACAGGGGTGTATTTTGGTGTTAATATCCTTTTCTGGGGGGGGGGCAACAGCCATTGCTGTTGATTGGCTGTTACGAGTACAATACTATCATACAGTATAATTAATTATTTCCCGATTTAAAGGTTCTAAAGAAAAAATAAAATATCTACTTAACCAAACGATATCTCACCTAAAATATCTTGAGGGGTAATAGAACCTATGAAAGTAAAGGGACAAGAATTTATTTAGGTGTTGATATCTTTTCTGGGGGGGGGGGNGGGGGGGGGGGGGGGTTGATTGATCAACTGTACAACACTAGTATACAGTATAATCCATTATCTCTCGATTTAAAGGATTTAAATTTTAATTTCCTGGACTGATTTAGCACCTCTTTGCTCGTAGGTTGTCTATGATCTGTCCACTGTATCTCCAAAATGTAAATTCAAGATTTAAAAAGGTATTAATTGCGGGAGCAGTTATTTAGATTTACCTAAACGTTGAAACCAAGGATTTTAATAGATTATACAATTTTTATATTTTCTTTGAAGATAACAAATTTTATACAGAGGTCCTTTGCTAAACTAAAGAGGGGGAAAAACCTAACTTCTAACCCGAGTTTACGTGGGAATCGTCAGTGCGGAGATGTAGTGGACAAACTGTAGCAGTGGAGACAAAATATAGACTTCTCATACAATGCACATAAAAATTTGGGAACAAATTTGGCTCCGTGTCTGATCCGTTTACACAATTTAGGGAGTTCGACGTAACTTGTGTACGATTTTCATGAAATTTCCTGTGATGGTCAGGATTGGTGTCCAATGTCTATTTCACAATAAATTACAAGTTAATATTACTAGTTATTATTAACTTTTAAATAAATAAAAACAAAACACTTACCAAAAACACTATTTATAATTATTTATAAAGAAACTAGTTTCGAATCATTCGATTCATCATCAGTCTAGTCGAGTGGAAGGATGGAAGTTGACTGACTATTGTTCATCGCGTGCTGAGTAAAGTGACGCGAAGTACCGTCAAAATATTTACAGTCTATGTCTAACACTTTTAAATAGAATATATTAGACATAGTGTTAGACATAGACTGTAAATATTTTGACGGTACTTCGCGTCACTCTACTCAGCACGCGATGAACAATGGTCAGTCAACTTCCATCCTTCGACTCGACTAGACTGATGATGAATCGAATGATTCGAAACTAGTTTCTTTATAAATAGTGTTTTTGGTAAGTGTTTTGTTTTTATTTATTTAAAAGTTAATATTTTTAACACTTATAATTAACATGTTATTCAAAGATTTAAATTACTATTTCTGTACATGTACAATATCATTTAAAAAGGCAGATTGACTATACAATTTTACAGTCACGTATTTTATGGACCTGGAACCGTACCCGTTTTAGCTTCATGAACACGCGAAGCCAGCCCCAAATAATTGGACCATAATTAGGCAGCTATAGTATTTTATCTGCGTTATTATGGTTTCACTTGTCATAGTATCCCAAATCAACAAAAATATTAATTAATATGTTATATCACTAATTGTTTAGCCAAAACGGTAAGAGATATCGAACAATTTGATGGCAATGCCCCCTCCCCTAAACCAAAGGCCAGAACCCCAAAAAATTATCAGAGTTCAAAAACGTCGAACCGTTTACGAGTTATACTTATTTTTTGGTCAAATTCAGTAAGTTAAGAGCAGATAGCATAAAATGTGAAACATATTTTATCAACTCAAAGCGAGAAAGTTAAATATGAATCGAATTTTATTTCTTGTTATTCCAACTCACTTCGCATTTTATTTCGGGAACAATTTGGAAGCAAGATGGCGAAAATGAAGAATTGTGACCCAAGTATTTCTTGATTCCCAAATCCGCCATTTTGTTCTTTACTTTTATTCCCATTCTGATTGGCTGTTCCGATTCATGTTTGTTGTTTTGAATTTTTCCCTCTGTTTAGTTTTGTAGAGTCTAACCTCATTTCTGAAACCGGGAAGGAGTGTCTGGCTAATTTTTGTTACCAACTTTAACCCAATTAGAGGGGTTAGGAGACGTTTTTACTACCACGCTTGTATTTCGTATGTACAACCGTCCAAAATGGATCCATGACGGACAATAAAGAAGGTTTTTTTAAAAAAAGAAGAAAACTAAATTTTTGAGAAGGGTTGCCAGACAATCCTCCCCTGTTCCAGACCCATCTTTTGAGGTGAGAACGCTGCCTCTAGTGGCCAAATTGGTAAATAAAAAAAGGAATAATCAGCTGTTTTCACAATCTTGCTTCCAAAATGCTTAACGAAATAAAATGCGATTCAATAAAATAAAATTCGACTATGGTTGAAAAAAATAATGGAAAAATTAAATTGAACCGTGCCGAAACACGGGGTACACCTGCTAGTTTATTGTAAAATGGACCACATATGTTTCCATATTAAGTTCATCGATTTCGCCTCCTAAAGTTCATTTTCCCATTATTTATGGCCCCAGTATATACTCACTTGCAATTTATCTTGGGGTAGAGACCTCCTCGTTTTCTTCAAGTGTTGAGCATGGTGTTGCAGTTGCATATGTTGTTGATACATTTGCTGTTGTTGAGGTGTCAGACTTTGAGCGAATAAAACTTGTCTTTGTTGTTGCGGATGTTTAACATATATAAACTGTGGTTGCTGAACTTGCAACACTTGCTGCTGTTGGTCTTGTTGAAGTTGCAATTGTTGCTGAATCAACTGACTTGTTTGATTTGCTTGCATTAATTGATTTTGATATTCTACGTCTGACATTTGTACTGTTTGCTGATTGTTCATTTGTGATGGTTGTTGTTGCATAAGATTATATTGCTGATCAGTCGGCTGCATTTGTTGTTGATTTTGATTTTTAAGAGGAGAACTAAGTTGAAGTTGATTATTTTGAAGCATTTTCATATCTTTTTGATCATTATTTTGCATTTCTTGATATTGTTGCATATTATTGTTGAATTGTTGTTGCTGATGAAACATTTGTTGCTGATTTTGTAGCGTATTTTGTATATTTTGTGCTGACCAAACATTATTTTGTTGCATAAATTGTTGAGGATTTTGTTGCATCATAGCATTCTGATTCTGCATTTGCTGAAGCATCTCTTGTTGTTGCTGTTGTTGCTGCTGCTGTTGGGCGTTCATTTGTTGCATGGATACATTTTGTTGATTAAATTTTTGTTGCATTTGTTGTTGATCTGTATTGAAATTACTTTGATTTGAAAATTGCATCATTTGATTTTGTATAAACTGATTTTGTTTTTGGGCATCAAAATTACTATTGTTTCCATTACGTTGTAAGTTTTCTTGCATTTTTTGATGTTGTTGAATATATTGCTGTTCTAAAGTGCCCATTGTCATATGACGTCTATCAGGTGGACCTTTTAATGGATTAAATGCAGTTGATTGATTTTGATTTAAAATATTTGTTGCGGTATTTTTTAAACCATCTTGTTGATCAGATGTATCATCTGAAGGTGATGCTTTAGATGGAGATGTATTGCTCAATCCTACAAATTATAAAACAGAGATTATAGAAATACAAGTGGACAATATTTTCTATTTGTATAATATGTGATTACAATAAGATTTTTCCAAAATTCGAAAGAAATAATAATCACAACAAAAACTCTCATAACTGCATGAGTCATATTGGTTTGGAAAAAAAAATTCCCAATTTTTAAATTTTTTCAACTGAACAAAAAAATCGTAAAATATCCAATTTTGGGGGGGGTGGCATTTTTTTTTTCGTGCCGATTCCAAAGGTTCATTATTAAAAATAATAAACCAAAATGTGAACAGACTTGACCGAACTCTTTTGATTTTTTTTTTCAGTAGCACGGAGAATGAGATTGGCTTGGTTCACCCATAATTTTGGACTCTACAATAGTTTAGTTCCATTACCTATGTGGTAGTGATAACATAAACCAACAAACTTATGAACATTTTTGAGAACTAAATGAAAAATTCTGGCCAGAGTTTGAATATTATTTGGCAAGGGTAAAAAAAAAAAAAAAAAAATTCTACGAGTATTTTCCCCTCTCTGTGCTATGGTAGTACATTTTATTGTGTATCAGAAGATTTCAAGTTGTTTCGTATATTCGTATACCAAACTAGATATAAAAATAAAGAGGCGACGTGTTAAAATAACAACACCCAATTTTCTTTGTCTTAACGAAAGAAACGTAATGATGTTTGAAAAAATAAATTTTCAGCCAGCTCCCATGGCTCGAGAGACCCAGGTTCGAATCCTGGCGGAGGCAAAAATTTGTCAGTGTGGTTTTCGGGGCCCACTCAGGCTCGTGAGGACAATGAGTAGCTATGGAGATAAATGCGCATAACGATTCGGTGACAGAATTGAAGGTAAAATAGAAAAATTAAAAAGAATTGCATAATGATTGCTATTGGGAAAAATCTTACAATGCTGCAGTGAGCACCAAAGTTGTGACATAATAGCACAAAGAAACAGCATTTTAATTAAAGAATAAACTTTTAATTAAGAAAACATTATTTTCAAGCCCCAACCCCTCTGACCCAGCATGAAAGCTCTGTGCATTATCAATCAAGCACATTGAATGGATCTTTTGAAAGCGACATGATATTTATATGGGAAACCTAACAACAAAGATTTGTAGTAAAACAAAAAATATTTCACTTAGAGCCAGCGTCTATGGCACGTTGAATATACCAGTTCCCGTTGGATCACCGAACTTAAGCAACGTCCAGCGAGGTTGTTCCATGTGGGTGTCCACGTGGATTCGCGCCCCCGTGATACTGGCAATTTTTCCGGCCCAAACCAGGCTGGTTGAGGTCAGTGTCGGGGTAGCTGGTTTGCAAGTTTCCAACAAATTGAGGGTAAAACCTCCGATTCGAATGATCCATAGATGTTAAAGACACGTTAAGCCAAATTAAAAAAAAAAAAAAAATGTTCACACGTAAAAACTGCATTTGTAGAGCGAGCGAAAGCGTAAGCTGTAACACACATTTTAATTGCGCATGCATTTATGTAGTAGGTACTTAGACAAATATTTGTTCGAGTAAGACTTTAAATGTCATTTCGTACTCTCAAAGAAGTTACAAAAGAAATTTAAATTTAAGAACAGTCTCAAATGCTCTTAGTAAACTGATAAACTAAGCAATGTACACTATGGACCATGTTTGAAGGACTATATCCTATTGAACAGACGTCACAGAGATTTAGTATCCTAATCACACGAGAGAAAAATCGAGAAAAGTGATAGACTAAAAGTAAAAAAATTATATCATCAGCATAGAGCACCATTAAAATACACTTTTTTTTTGCAGCCTCCCTGGACCAGTGGGTATCACACTGGTTTTATACGCAGGAGACCCGGGTCCGAATCCTGGCCGAATCAGTTTTTTTTCGGAACTGTGCTCGTATTGTCAGGGTACACTCAGCCTTGTGAAGACAATTGAGTAGCTACTTACTTTAATTTGACGGTATTAAAAGAGCAAAGAAATATATAGGACAGTGATAGTTTAGTGTAGTGGCCCTTGTTATGATGTGATATCCACAAATCTAGGTTGTCTCATTGAAATATTGCACATTTACATTTTTTCTTCAATACAACCCTTACAGATCATCTGAATTTGATGAAATTGGTTTCAATTGTTTTGTTTGATAATTCCATTAGGTTCAATTAAAATGCTTGTCACAATATGTTATTCCTAAATTTTATGCCATGCTTGATTTATCCAAATCAGACCGGCCATTCAAAGATATGTATGAGAATGAATAGAAGCCAGCGTCTATGGCACGTTGAATACACCAGTTCCCGTTAGATCACTGAAGTTAAGCAACATCCAGCGAGGTTGTACCGAGTGAATGTCTACGTGGGTTCAAGTCCTCGTGATTCTGGCTCAATCCAGGCTGGGAGAGGTCAATGTGGGTAGCTGGTTTACAATTTTCCAACGAATGGAGGGTGAAACCCCCGTATTGAATGACCAATAGATGTTAAAGAGAAGTTAAGCCAAATTAAAAAAAGAATGAATCGAAATTTAAAAAGATAATATTCTTGAATTAAACAGTCACCGTATTAATAAATTATCTAAAAGCGTTTGGTTTAAAATCAAGCATGGCATAAAATTTAGGAATTTCATGGCTAGGTTGAAATCTGGGTAATTTTCTACTTATCTGCCTTGGTAGCTCAGTGGTCAAGCGCTCGCCTGGTAATCAGGAGTCGCGGGTTCGAACCCCAGCCAAGGTAGGATTTTATCCTCTCAATTAATTGAGAATTTGACCACAATAATAGTACAAGCTTACTGCTGGGGTAAAGGGACTCGTTAGTCTCATTCGAGCAGTATAAATAAGCAGTATTATTAGTATTATTATTACTTATAACCCCCTGAGCTCTATTTTTATATGGTCAAATACTCAAATTAATGAGTAAAAATCAATCCTGCTCGCGCTCTCTTAGACGAGCGCTTAAGCACTATGTTGTCGGGGCAGGAATTGACTGATTCAATAATTTCATCATCATAGGGTAACAGTCATGGGGCTGGTTTGCAACAACTCGCCATGAGTTGTTGATACTTGATAATCCTTACGGATAATGCAGTAGCTTCTCCTTGCTTTCTGCATTAAGACATCTCATCATTATAGGTTAACAGCCATGGGGCTGGTTTGCAACAACTCGCCATGAGTTGTTGATACTTGATAATCCTTACGGATAATGCAGTAGATTTTCCTTGCTTTCTGCCAGGGGAATTGGAAAAGATATCGTTTCCGACCCTGCCCTCAGTCATCTTTTACGACTGGCATGGACTTGTGAGCGCCTTGGAAGTATTCTTTTTAAGTCACCCTATCCACAGGGGACAGTAATTTATAAATTTATAATATCAATTTATTTATAATTTATCACTTTTTTCCATTTTTATTTCCTTCAGTACTTATGAAACCTAAAAACCTAAGAAGATTGATAAAGGTCTCAAATAAAACATAAATTTTACGGGGTTTATCTGCAAGAGCTCATTCATACGTTTCCATACATTTGAATCATTCGCACATAACTGCCATGTCACGTCGCATCTGATCATGACATTTACATACCTAAAGCTCTACTGAAGTCAGCAAGCATGCCGCTGATGGTACCTGGCTTAGTTGTAGACATTCTGTTTTGCTGATATCCAAATTCGTCGAATTCGTTTTCCATAAAGTTACTTTCCTGAAATAAAAAAATAATAAAGAGATAAATGAAGTGGTGCTATTGGTAACAACAGATTTACCAAGTCATGTCAATACACTAAAATTGGAAGCCTCAGTGGTACTATTGGTAACAGCAGATTTACCATGTCATGTCAATACACTGAAATTGGAATCCTCAGAAACATTGGAAGCTTCAGTGGTGCTAGTGGTAACAGCAGATTTACCATGTCATGTCAATACACTGAAATTGGAAGCCTCATTTGAAGCCTCAGTGGTGCTAGTGGTAACAGCACATTTACCATGTCACGTCAATACACTGAAATTGGAAGACTCAGAAACATCGGAAGCCTCAGTTGGAAGCCTCAGTGGTGCTAGTGGTAACAGCAGATTTACCATGTCACGTCAATACACTGAAATTGGAAGCCTCATTGGAAGCCTCAGTGGTGCTAGTGGTAACAGCAGATTTACCATGTCATGTCAATACACTGAAATTGGAAGCCTCATTGGAAGCCTCAGTGGTGCTAGTGGTAACAGCAGATTTACCATGTCACGTCAATACACTGAAATTGGAATCCTCAGAAACATTGGAAGCTTCAGTGGTGCTAATGGTAACAGCAGATTTACCATGTCATGTCAATACACTGAAATTGGAAGCGTCAGAAACATTGGAAGCCTCAGTGGTGCTAGTGGTAACAGCAGATTTACCATGTCATGTCAATACACGGAAATTGGAAGCCTCACAAACACCTTGCTTCAGCCGAATTGAACCGCAAGTTCATCATAACTGTGATATATTGACTGGGAGACCTTTATCCCAGCCACTTGGAGCAGCACCAGAAGCAAGCGAACTAGAAGATGTCCCTCACTTCTAAAAACATGGAGATGGGAAATTTAAGAAAACAACAATTAATGTATTGCTGATAGTATTAGTTTTTTGTTGAAGTGGGACATAGAACCAACCAGAAAGAGACGTGACCGCAACGAAAAGTGAAAACTCTACACTTTTAATGTGACTACCTTTAGTCTTTCCAGGGTACATCACGGAGAGTGATGGTGGTGGAAGGCTTGGGTAGCATATTATGTATTATCAATCCATTTGTGACTTACTAACTTTCCATGAGGAAATTAAATCATACTTGAGATTGTAAGAAGTTACTTGAGGGTGACATCCTCACGGACCGAGTCCACCTGAGCTGATGGTGTAAAATAACACAGAATGCAACTCTGTAATATTATATTTGTAACTATTGTGTTACTGACGTAATTGGGCGGAGCGAAGCGTAGCCTTATACTCCCTACAAACTGCAAACTTTTGTTACCCTACTCCTCCGAAACTACTCAACCGATTTTTACCAAATTTTTTT
>JAAEEI010007294.1:188705-215180 GCA_012654025.1 Pachypsylla venusta
CTTTGTCCCCCCCCCCCCCCTTGGCAACGTAATTGAATAGAGCTTGGCAATCCTAGGGTTAATTCCAACCCTGCCACAACCTTCCGTTCTGTGCCTCGCTCTATTCCGAACATGGCAACCTTTGCTTCTCACAGTATCCATAGAAACTGCATTTTACTGATAACTTTTCAGCTTTGGTTTGAAACTTTTTTTAAAGGCTAAATGCCTTCCCAGCTCCAAACCTTCTGTATTTATACGAACTTAGAACCGACACCTAATGAAGCTGGATTTTTCCCATCGGTGGCTGCATTCATCTTAATATATAAATCAGAAATTTGTGTGTATGTATCTATGTACCATGTACCTATGTATGAGGGGTTGTCTGTTAGAATACCACAGCCCAAGTGTTAGAAGACACCGAAAAATTGATGGGACTGGACCCCCCAAAATCATGATCTACAACCCCAGGAAAATTATCAGAACTAAAATGTATCATACCGTTTTCGAGTTACGGCCAAATTTATAATTTATTCATCAAAATCCGTCAGTCACGGTCCGATATCTTAAAATTTGTCGCAATAACATAACAACTCAAAGCGAGAAAGTTTTAGGTGGCCATTTAGTCCTTATTTTGGGCCATTTTCTGCAAAGGTATGGACAGTCATTCCAGAGTTACAGGGTCAAAACTGGGAACGGGGAAAATAAAATTTAGAAAATGCCAAAAAGTCAGAATGGCTGCGTCTCTAAGGCTCCTGGCGAAACGTTTAAATCTTGTTTTTTTAAAGGTTGCAATATACAGGGTAAACACAATCCCATACTCCTCCCCCAAAATCCAATATCCTTCAAAAATAGCAATATAAGAATCGTAGCGAAGCACGAGCGAAACAGCTATTTTTCGATAGTATCTAGGTATATATCCGGTTTTATCAGGAAAAAAGATTTAAAAGACAATATTCAATCTTGATAATGGAGTAAAATCCGAAATACGTGTATCGAATAATATATTAAAATTGTAGAACATAAAATCAAGTGTTTTGGTTTATTATTTTCAATAATGAACCTTTGGAATAGTCACGTGGGGGAAAAAAATTACCCCCCCCCCTCAAAATTTGATATTATACGTTTCAAGGTACGTGGAATCCAAAAATCGAATAAAAAAAGTTTGTCCGCCGTACGTCGTGATAGGCACTTTTGCCACTTAGCGTTGACCGATTTGGCTGAAATTTGGTATATAGGTCCCATCTGGGCTCTAATTGTGCCCCAAAACTTAGGGTGCAATCGAATACACCCTTGGCGATTTTTGCCGCTTTTTAGCGGTTTTCAGTATCGCTGTCTAAAAGGAGAATAGTAAGAGCTAGAGACTTCAAATTTGGTAGGTATGTCAAATAGAGGGTCTAATTACGCCCCAGATTTGGAATCGTCACGAGAACCCCCCTCAATTTTTTGGAGGTACCCCCCATTTTTTTTTTTTTTTTTTTTTTTTTTTTTNTTTTTTTTTTTTTTTTGCCAGAAAAATATTAAACCCAGGTGTCACATTGGCAGAGTTTTTTTAATCATTTTCATTTCTTATAATAGTATGAGTCTATTTTTCTCATCATGGGTGTATATTTTTAAACTTTCAATACACATTGTAGCGTGACAAAGTGCTCATTTTGAGACACGAACATGGAGTTTTTTTTTTTTTTTTTTTTTTTTTTTTTTTTTTTTTTTTTTTTTTTTTTTTTTTTNTTTTTTTTTTTTTTTTTTTTTTGGATTTTCTTCAAAAAAACCATTCAAAGCATCATAGGTTATGTGTGAGCTTTGAAAAAGCTGTGGTCACTCGAAATTCATTAAAAAGATTTTTTTCTAATGAGAACTATTTTTCAATAGGATATTGGTTTTCACAACTCCCAATGGACTATTTTTCAAAAGACCTATTTTTCAAAAAGATGGGAGATTAAAAAAAAAAAATTTGGTTACCGAAGGGAACAAGCCAGCCTCATTTGGTAACGTTCAAAAGCCCGTGTAAATACAGAAGGTTTGGTATTAAGAAGGGCATCCAGCCTTCGAAAATAACTCTGCTTCAAACCAAAGATCCAACGTCATTAGCAAATTGTACAGGGTGCGGCAATTAGTATTTCCACATTTGAAAGAGCTGGTAAATAAAAACGAAATGAGATATTTGAAAAATTATTTTGTATTCTGAAAGCTTGTGTATTCTAGTCTTTTTTCCATCTATGTTTTGTAAATAATGTCGTTTAAATGACGGCCTTCGCAAGTGATGCACTTTTGGAGTCTTTCACGGAAGTTTTCCATAACTCTCATCAGCATATCCGCATCAATTTGGATGATTTCTTCCAGAATTGCATCCTTTAACTCTTCAAGGGTCCCAGGGCGATGTTTGAAGACTTTTGAAAAGCTCATGATGTGGTCCTAAAGTTCTGAACTTAACTCAAAATTGTTTTTCGATCTGGAACTGGATCCGAGGAGTGCAAACCATACCTTGTGCGGAACGCCCTCCGAGTGGCTATAATGGTTCACTTTTTAAAAAAAACAACTTGAAAACGAACGCACAATACACGCTCGACCAAAGCATTGCGACAGCTAAAAACTAGATGCCATATCGTGTTGAATATCACAAACCCCACGCTCCTTCCACTAACACTCCCCCTCCCATCATTTTTTGAAAAGTGGGAGAACTAATTGCCGCACCCTGTAGTTATTACGCTTTCTAACATTCTAATGAGTCACCCTGTATGACGGAATCTTTACATTTTTGAATACTACACCTGATCTAACATTCTAATGAGTCACCCTGTATGACGGAATCTTTACATTTTTGAATATTACACCTGATCTAACATTCTAATGAGTCACCCTGTATGACGGAATCTTTACATTTTTGTATACTACACCTGATCTAACATTCTAATGAGTCACCGTGTATGACGGAATCTTTACATTTTTGAATACTACACCTGATCTAACATTCTAATGAGTCACCCTGTATGACGGAATCTTTACATTTTTTAATACTACACCTGATCTAACATTCTAATGAGTTACTCTGTATGACGGAATCTTTACATTTTTGAATACTACACCTGATCTAACATTCTAATGAGTCACCCTGTATGACGAAATTTACATTTTTGAATACTACACCTGATGTAACATTCTAATGAGTCACCCTGTATGACGGAATATTTACATTTTTGAATACTACACCTGATCTAACATTCTAATGAGTCACCGTGTATGACGGAATCTTTACATTTTTGTATACTACACCTGATCTAACATTCTATTGAGTCACCCTGTATGACGGAATCTTTACATTTTTGAACACTACACCTGATCTAACATTCTAATGAGTCACCCTGTATGACGGAATCTTTACATTTTTGAATACTACACCTGATCTAACATTTTAATGAGTCACCCTGTATGACGGAATCTTTACATTTTTGTATACTACACCTGATCTAACATTCTAATTGGTCACCGTGTATGACGGAATCTTTACATTTTTGTATACTATACCTGATCTAACATTCTAATAGGTCACCCTGTATGACGGAATCTATACATTTTAGTATACTACACCTGATCTAACATTCTAATGAGTCGCCCTGTATGACGGAATCTTTACATTTTTGTATACTACACCTGATCTAACATTCTAATGAGTCACCGTGTATGACGGAATCTTTACATTTTTGTGTACTACACCTGATCTAACATTATAATGAGTCACCCTGTATGACGGAATCTTTACATTTTTGAACACTACACCTGATCTAACATTCTAATGAGTCACCCTGTATGACGGAATCTTTATATTTTTGTGTACTACACCTGATCTAACATTCTAATGAGTCGCCCTGTATGACGGAATCTTACACCTGACCTTCCTGTCTGGTGACTAATATGAATCATATGTTCAGCAAAAACAGCCTCGTCTTCATTATTGTTCTTACTCATTTTCCTGTTCATCAGTTTAACATCGGTATATTGAAAATCAAACATTTTCACTTTGCTGACGATACAAATTTTCACATCCGTCAACTGGTCTGGTTACCTCAGTTTGTCTAGGAACACTGCCGTGCTGATTTGCTGATTGAAGTTTCTTTTTTACCTGGAAATAGTTTCAGTATCTAAGTTCTCCTTGCCTAGTGGTTATCACAATGGCATTGCAATTGGGGGACACTGGTTCAATTCCCGGAAGGGTCAGAAAATTTTTGAGTCCTTGTGATTTTGCTGCACCCCCAAGTCTCAGTAGACCCATTGGTCTCAGTTAGGGATGAGATTTTCGACTCACTTAGGTGAGTCGACATGACTCGACTCGACTCACAATTATGAGTCGACTCAATGAGTCGACTCTCGATCTCGACTCAAATCGAGTGACAATTTTCAAAACCGCCTTATTATAGAACTTATTACAGGAGCAGAACAATCCAGTGAAATACAGAAGCCAACTTCTAATGGGGGCCAAGCGGAGGGGGTGGATCCTTGTATAGTACTTATTACAGAAGCAGAACAATCCTGTGAAATACTGGATTGTATCGTTGATTTTATTAATACTCGTAACCTTCTCAGAAGATTTTCTCTACATGAAGGTTGATGCATTAATTAAGCAATGCACAGTGCACATCCTCCCTCCGTAGATTAAAATCTTCCCACATGGGAACAGTGAACATGTGTCCCTTGTCTATACAATTCTCCAGAAGATTAGGAAGATCTGAGATACTTCTGTTTCCAAGACTTGAAAATCTGGACGATCGTAGAATACGACTGAATTTTGGTTCTTCATACCACACAGCTATTTTTACACAGTTTTTTTTTTTTTTTTTTTTTTTTTTTTTTTTTTTTTTTTTTTTNTTTTTTTTTTTTTTTTTTTGTAATACAGCTATTTTTGGGGGTATCAAAACATTTCAAGGCATACGTATGCACGCTGCCACAATATTCGTTGCTCATACTCAGTTGTCCTCATAAGTCTGAGTGGACCCTGAACAAGGGCGTAGCCAGCATCTGGCCTAGGGGGGGGGGGGCAACTGAGATTTTCATGTCGGGAGGGGGAGTCGATAAAGTAAATCGGTACTGATGATTCACTGATGAACCCCCAGGAGTAACTGGTGATTCAGTTATTGGGGAGGGACGACCCCAGGGCCTGTGATAAATATCGATAAATGAAAGTGCCCAACCGGCGAAATTCAACTAGCAGGAGGAGTTTTACAATGGAAAAATATACGGAAAGCCGAAAAAAAAACAGATAGAACCTATACGTTTGTAACGTTTGTTAATTTTTTTGTATTTTCCCACCAAATTTACCAAATGAGATTTAACAATGCCACAAATTACATTTGATTGTTCACAGTGGGGCTGTTGGATTAGGGACAAAATATGGCATTTATCGAATTTCGGTACTTGATGACATTTTTGCTTCCAAAAATCATTTTATCTAGTGTAAATTTAAGTTGCCCCTTCGGTGCTGCATATTCTCGAGAATTTATAGGGGGGGACAGCTGCCCCCACCTGCCCCCCCCCCCTTCCTACGCCCATGACCCTGAACATTTAAGGTTCGAAAATAATCGGTTCGGCTAGTATTCGAACCGAGCCATTGTGATACTCACTAGTTTAGGGAGGCTGCGACATTGTATTCTTATTAACTCTGCAAAGGGTGCCAGGAAACCATCAGGTAAACTTATTTCATAAGTAATTCATTTTTTTTTTTTTTTTTAGAAAAATAATAATTATTGGTTTTTTGAAATGTATTTCTTTGGTGATTGTGATGGTGGTAGGTACTATTTTCTAGATTTATAAGGTCATACCTTTTATTGGTCCACATCATCCAACTCATGATATCTATGGGGTGGGTAACAGGCACACTGCTCTGAAGATTTTATACATAAAAACACATTTACACCCGCGACACGTATTATTTATTTATTTAGCGATGTTACATTAAACGAAAAAACGTTACACAGATACGGATAAATACATAAAAACGCGAATTTTCGGAGGCTTGACTGCTCTCCTTTATAAAGCGATAAAGGAGAGCAGTTTTAAAAAAATACCTCCTTGGGTACGGCCTTGGACATATAACTAGCTGTGTCCGTGAACAAAAACGGGCGGAGCCATCCGTTTTAACCCCGAATTTTCAAGCACCACATAAATTTTAGCATATTGCTCCATTATTCCGTTAAAACAAAGTTTGTAGGGAGTATAAGGCTACGCTTCGCTCCGCCCAATAATACAGTTCAACAGAATAATATAATAAATATTATCGGGACTTTTCTAGTATTGATGGGGAACGTCTAAGCTAACATTTTCAGCAAAATTTAGCACTATACCATTTAGTGTTTTTAGCCCATTTTTTTTTTCATCTAAAATTCTTGGACTTTTAGTAAATTTAAGAATTGAGAAGATAGGTATGTTGTCCTCAAATGAATGTGAAAATATGTGATTCTTAGTAGGGATGGGTTAGTCATCCACGAGTCGATTCATGACTCGATTCACTCATGAGTCGACTCATTTTTTTGAAATGAGTCGACTCTTCAAAGACTCGACTTACGAGTACCTTCTTTTTTTTAGAAAGCACAAAGAGATTGAGCTCTATGAGAGCTCGTGAGGTTTACTTCTTTTGAAACGTCTATATAGGTTGCCAACCTCGAGGTAATGGATGTGATATCTTTTTAATGTATTCACCGAAGTTGGGGACGTTTATTACGTAGATACCACTTCTGTCAATTGGTTTTATTATGTCTTTCTGATCAAATAAGTTTTTTTTTTAAATTAGCACTCGAAAAGAGTCGAGATCGTGAGTCGACTCATATTGAGGAGTCGATCGAGTCGACTCATGTAAGTGAGTCGAAAATCCCATCCCTAATTCTTAGTTTATCTTCATTCCTAACACATGTTCTTATTGATCTACACTTGTAAAATTCACATTAGAAACCTGGAGAAAAAAAATATCTTTGCTCCGTGTCAGTACCATTCTACTACAGGGGCGTACACAAGGGGCGGCTGGCCGGCTATAGCCCCCCCGAAATTTTTTTTCGGGTTAAGCCATCAAATGTGAAACGCGAGTGCGGCGAGTGTATATCATCGAACCCTATGCTTCTTTTTCAATGTCACGCAGAAAACACTTTTTGGGATACTTACATAACAAAGTGCAAAGTTACGACGATTTTTTTCTACCTTCCTTATCCTATAAAAAAGAAAGTATTTTAATGGGCTGAAATTTTCGATGTCGAGTTTTCAATGCCAAATACGTTTTGGGGTCCCCAGAACCCGAATCTCGAGTTTCAGCCATTGTTCCGTGTGGGTGTCTGTCTGTGGACAAGATATCTCAAGAACGGCAAGTGTTAGAGACTTGGTATGTATATCAGTTTTATGCCATGAACGGCAAAAGAAGCTTTTGGTGGTAATTGAATATACCGTTGGCGGTTTTATGCCGCTTTTTAGCGTTTTCTTATATCCTGCTTAAAATGAGACCGACAATAGCTAGAACTTTAAACTTCTTGCCTATTCAAATCAATTTCATACAAGAAATTTAAAAATACAACTTAGGTTGAAGTTTAATATATTCACAAGTAAGACAAGATCCCATAAACTAACAGAGGTTTTCTAAGAGCTCTTGGAGATTTCCTCTATAAAAAAAATGCATTCTTTCTGTTACCTCCTGGGTGATGTGGAAAAACAGAAGAAATCCAAACCTCTTAAAGAAGACAAATACTNACTTTTGTTTCTAAACTAGTGAAGATATAAGCGAAGCTTTGTATCAATAAAGATATTTTTCTTTTAAAAATAGAAAAAATATCCTTAGAGTTCTGATAAAAATTTAAGGACATTATCTGTGAAGATGATGAATTGAAAAGTAGATGTAATCAAGAGATCCTTAGAGTTCTGAAGAAAATTTAAGGTCATTATCTGTGAAGAAGATGTATTGAAAAGTAGATATAATCAAGAGATCCTTAGAGTTCTGAAGAAAATTTAAGGACATTATCTGTGAAGCTGATGAATTGAGAAGTAGATACAATCAAGAGATCCTTAGAGTCCTGAAGAAAATTTAAGGACATTATCTGTGAAGCTGATGAATTGAAAAGTAGATACAATCAAGAGATCCTTAGAGTTCTGAAGAAAATGTAAGGACATATCTGTGAAGCTGATGGATTGAGAAGAAGATACAATCAAGAGATCCTCAGAGTTCTGAAGAATTGATACTATCGGAAGCGTAATATCGATGTCCGAATCCGCCTGGGGATGTCGTATCAGATCAAGAATATCGATATTCCCGATATCGATACTATCGGAAGCGTAATATCGATGTCCGATATTTATCAAAACTTTAATATCGATATCCGATATATCGGATGTTTCGATATTTCCATATTCCATTATTTCCCCATTCCATTGCCCATTAGTGTAGGACTGTAGGTAGGTATTAGGTGTTCTCGATTCACTTTGAATTGATCGTCAAACTTCTCATTATTATTTATTTTTTTATTTATTAATGTTATCTTTCGTATAACTTTTCAATATATTGGCAGATTGGTGGCACCTCGATTCACTTTGAATTGATCGTCAAACTTCTCATTATTATTTATTTTTTTTATTTATTAATGTTATCTTTCGTCTAACTTTTCAATATATTGGCAGATTGGTGGCACTCATCCGCCTGGGGATGTCATATCGGATCAAGAATATCGATATTCCCGATATCACGTCAAACTTCTCATTATTATTTATTTTTTTATTTATTAATGTTATCTTTCGTCTAACTTTTCAATATATTGGCAGATTGGTGGCACTCATCCACCTGGGGATGTCATATCGGATCAAGAATATCGATATTCCCGATATCGATACTATCGGAAGCGTAATATCGATGTCCGAATCCATTCTACTAGGTACTTTAACTTTTATTTCAAATGTATTTGTTGAAGTCACTGAATGATTCTCATTCAACTTTTGACCTTGCTTGTTCTTAGGCTTCATACTTAGAACAAATCCACATACTTACGTAAAAAAAAAAAATACTCACTATTTTAAAATCTAAAACTTGATCAACCAAGTATTGACGCGAGAAGTTTATGAACAAAGCCTCTGACTTTTGTTTCTAAACTAGTGAAGATATAACCGAAGCTTTGTATCAATAAAGATATTTTTCTTTTAAAAATAGAAAGAAATAGCCTTAGAGTTCTAAAGAAAATCTGTGAAGCTGATGAATTGAAAAGTAGATACAATCAAGAGATGCTTAGAGTTCTGAAGAAAATGTAAGGACATTATCTGTGAAGCTGATGGATTGGGAAGAAGATACAATCAAGAGATCCTTAGAGTTCTGAAGAAAATGTAAGGACATATCTGTAAAGCTGATGGATTGAAAAGTAGATACAATCAAGAGATAAGAGACCATGACATTGCGTTTGTGATACGAAGCTGAAGATTGACATTGGCGTAGATTGGAAAATTACAGAGCAGAGAAATTTAGGAAGAAGACCTGTCCCCACTACAGGACATAAGGGGGTTGCAGGAAATGTACACGCTGACCAGCTGGCAAAGAAGGGTTCCGAAACCAACTTCATTGGTCCTGAACCGGCAATAGCTATCAGCAAAACTGAAGCATGCGCAGTTCGGTGAGAAAATGGATGGGGGAAAGTTGTGGGCTTCACTGGACTAAAATTTCAGGACAACGACACAGCAAACAAATGATGGCCAAACCATCAAAATCTCTAACTGTTGACCTTCTTCGCTTCAGTCGGAAACAAATGAGACTTGTCACTGGACTAATAACGGTACATTGTGGACTCAGAAAACACCTACACAAAATGGGAATCTTTAGGGAAACCCCATTGTGTACACTGTGTGGGGAGGAGGAGGAAACAGCCTCTCATGTGCTCTTTGATTGCAATGCCCTGCTGAATTGGAGAGTGAGTATCATCGGGTCACTAAACCCCAGAGAGGAACTCGTCCAAAATAATCTGGTAAGAAGACTGCTCAAACTCGCTGGGCAGTTGAACCTTAACTAGAAAAATAAGCTTAACCCAATACACAAAAAGCCCAGGAGGCTGAGGTTTAGGGATTCCAAACCTAAGGGGTTAAACCTTAATGAATTGAAATAAATGTCCTGTGGGAAGACCTATAAACAGATGTAAAGAACAAGTGGCTCAACAGAGAATGATGCTGAAAACGGAGTAGTCTGGAGACTTAGGATTGATGAGAATATCAAGGAAGATAAAGACCAGTTCGTTTACCGTACCTACCATTTATCAAAGTAAGATAAAGACCAGTTCGTTTACCGTACCTACCATTTATTAAAGGAATATAAAGACCAGTTCGTTTACCGTACCTACCATTTATCAAAGGAATATAAAGACCAGTTCGTTTACCGTACCTATACCATTTATTTATTAGGTAGATCTCAGACTAGCCACTCGACATTGATCTTGACAAGTCTAATACAAGAAGTACCTTGGCTTCAATATTGCTGATTGCTGTAACCGCATGACATCACGCTTGTATATAGAAACATTCTAACATCATTTTTTACGTACACGTGTATTGATTACAAGCTGTCTAAACACTTATGTGTTGCTGAATGGTATCTCATTCAAAAAGCTAATGTGTTGCTCAATGGTATCTCATTCAAAACACTTATGTGGTGCTGAATGCTATCTCATTCAAAACACTTATGTGTTGCTCAATGGTATCTCATTCAAAACGCTAATGTGTTGCTGAATGCTATCTCATTCAAAACGCTAATGTNCAGTGAATTTTAGAGATGGTATTTAGGAATTTAGGTAGTCTGTAGTCATTTTTAAATATTAAATTGAAAAATTATATGTATTGTTAAGTGAATTCTCAAGAGTTCACTTGAGAATGTCGCAACTGACAAAAGCGCTCGTAGCTCATCAAATTAATTGTAGTTGATACATAAATTTTTTTATTTTAATAATAATAAATGATAAAAAATTGAACTGGTCTCGCGCCCCCCTTGGTTTGCCTTCAGGCTCCCCCAAGGTGGGCGCGTCTCCCAGTTTGGGAACCCCTGCTCTACGTTATATTCGTCAATAATAATGACCACGTTTCATTACAATTTGTGTTCAAGGGGTCAACCTTTTGTGGGAATCTATCCATGGATTATGTAAATGATAAATTCCACAATGTTTTTATTGATGACGTTTTTATTGATGACGGTGTCATGACTTGACCGAATATATTCTACAATATCTTCTTTGCATAAGGTCAGGGATTGAAATATCGATATTTAAACGAAAAAAAAAAAAAAAAAATTGTACCTATCGATAAATATTGAAAAGAGAAATTTCTCTTGTCATAAAGTTATATGACTAAACAAATTTATATTTTATATCCTGAACAAGATGTAAAGAAGGTTGAACTATAAAAGTTGTGTTACAATGCAGAGAGATGTTCTCACCATTTGATTGTTCTCGATTCACTTTGAATTTATCGTCAAACTTCTCATTATTATTTATTTTTTTATTTAATAATGTTTTATCTGTCGTCTGACTTTTCAATATATTGGCAGATTGGTGGCACTCATCCGCCTGGGGATGTCGTATGGGATCAAGAATATCGATATTACCGATATCGGAAGCGTAATGTCCGATGTTTATCGAAACTTTAATATCGATATCCGATATATCGGATGTTTCGATATTTCCCACTCATCCGCCTGGGGATGTTGTATCGGATCAAGAATATTTATATTCCCGATATCGATACTATTGGAAGCGTAATATTGATGTCCGATATTTATCGAAACTTCTCGATTCACTTTGAATTGATCGTCAAACTTCTCATTATTATTTATTTTTTTATTTATTAATGTTTAACTGTCGTCTGACTTTTCAATATATTGGCAGATTGGTGGTACTCATCCGCCTAGGGATGTCGTATCGGATCAAGAATATCGATATTCCCGATATCGATACTATCGGAAGCGTAATATCGATGTCCGATATTTATCGAAACTTTAATATCGATATCCGATATGTCGGATGTTTCGATATTTCCATATTCCATTATTTCCCCATTAGTGTAGGACTGTAGGTAGGTAGGTGTTCTCGATTCACTTTGAATTGATCGTCAAACTTCTCATTATTATTTATTCTTTTATTTATTATTAATGTTATCTGTCGTCTGACTTTTCAATATATTGACAGATTGGTGGCACCCGTCCGCCTGGGGATGTCGTATCGGATAAAGAATATCGATATTCCCGATACTGATACTATCGGAAGCGTAATATCGATGTCCGATATTTATCGAAACTATTGAATTGATCGTCAAACTTCTCATTATTATTTATTTTTTTATTTAATAATGTTATCTGTCGTCTGACTTTTCAATATATTGGTAGATTGGTGGCGCTCATTCGCCTGGGGATGTCCTATCGGATCAAGAATATCGATATTCCCGATATCGATACTATCGGAAGCGTAATATCGATGTCCGAATATCGATGTCCGAAAAAATTCCCTCACCTTCGAAAAAAAATTCACATAAAAAAAACCCTAATCCTGTGTTAAAAATTTAAAATAATAAAATCTAAAGGGAGGAAAAATCAGAAAAATCTTGCTATTCGATACCGATATTTTTTTTCCGAATTATCGATGAATATCGAAAGAGTAATGTCGATGAAAAATATCGATATATCGAAACCAAAATATCGATATAATATCGACATCCCTACATCCGCCTCATCGTAGTCAATAATGGAGGCTCTGCCTTTCTGTGAACTTAACGTTCCTGAGGTATTTTGTTCACAGATGGCTAGGTGTGGAATTTTCGACTCACTTAGGCGATTCGACATGACTTGACTCACCGTCGAAATATAAGTCGACTTCGACTCTCGATCTCGACTCGCATCGAGTGAAAATTTTCAAAAACGCCTTATTTGATCAGAAAGACATAATAAAACCAATTGGCAAAAGGGGCATCTATCAAATGAATGTCCCCAACTTCGGCGAATACATTAAAAAGACATCACAATCAATCGTCACCAGAATAAAAGAACATTTTCCTTCAGTAAATAACAAACACCCGGAATACTATTTCTCCTTTTATTATCTTTTTATTATTTATTATAGAAACTTTGATTCGTGTTATCTGAGTGAGGTCTGCATTTTCAAAAGCTACTATATACTTGGATACCATGAATCAATCGGCGTCAATCTCTAATTGAAACTGTTATATTAAGTTTTTTGTTACATTAAGTTTTATTATTATAGATTTAGATGTTGATGGAATTCGGGCTGTGTATTATAGAGTCTATAAGGCTCTATCGAAACTTTGATTCATATTGTCTGGGTGAAGTCTGCATTTTCAAAGACTACTATATAGTTGGATATACCATGAATCGATCAACCTCAATCTCTGGTTAAAATTGTTACATTATTAAAATTATTATGGATTTATATGTTGATGGAATTCGGGCTCTATGTTATAGAGTCTATAATGCTCTATCGAAACTTTAAAACTTAGTAAAACTAGATAATTAATATTATTTTATGTATTAAATAAAACCCCTAATAAGCAATTAGCTTACGGGTTCATTGTACCATGTTAAAAAATTGTTAAAATAAAGAAATAATTTCAATCAATCAATCTTTATCAGTCAACAAAAAAAAGCTACTCGCTAGTAGCTAGAGTCGACTCTTTGAAGAGTCGACTCATTTCAAAATGATGTTCGACTCGCCCATCCCTAAATATATTGGCAGATGCACACATCCGCCTCATCGTAGTCAATAAGAGAGGTTCGGCCTTTCTGTGAATAAACAAGTATCAGGAACTTAACGTTCTTGAGGTATTTTGTTCACAGAATACATGGACTAATGGCTGAAAATCGAGATTTGGGCTTTGCGGACCTCAAAACGTGTTTTGCCATTGAAAACTCTACATCGAAAATTTTAGCCCATTACGTTCACGATCCTTTAGAACTTTTAGAACCCACATTGACTTGAATAAGTCTTTCGCCAGAAAGAAGTCCAGTATCATATTGATATTGTACAATGGGTCCATTATGGGTTAACAGCAATGGGGCTGGTTTGCAAAACTTGCCATGAGTTGTTGATACTTGAGAATTCTCACGGATAATGCAGTAGCTTCTCCTTGCTTTCTGCATGGGTAATGGAGAGGATATCGTTTCTGACCCTACCCATAGTCGCCTTTTAGGACTGGCATGGACTTGGGTGCCTTGGAAGTATTCTTTTTAAGTTCCCCTATCCATAGGGGACATAGGAAGGATAATGCAGTAGCTTCTCCTTGCTTTCTGCATGGGTAATGGAGAGGATATCGTTTCCGACCAATGCTCTTGCCGCCTTTTACAACCGACATAGACCTTTTTGCCTTGGAAGTATTCTTTTTAAGTTCCACTATCCACAGGGACATAGGAAGGATATAATGCACTCCTTGCTTTCTGCATGGTTAATGGAGAGGATATCGTTTCCGACACATCCTTTAGTCGCCTTTTACGACTGGCATGGACTTGGGTGCCTTGGAAGTATTCTTTTTAAGTCCCCCTATCCACAGGGACATAGGAAGGATATAATGCAGTAGCTTCTTATTGCTTTCTGCATGGGTAATGGAGAGGATATCGTTTCCGACACATCCTTTAGTCGCCTTTTACGACTGGCATGGACTTGGGTGCCTTGGAAGTATTCTTTTTAAGGTCCCCTATCCACAGGGGACATAGGAAGGATAATGCAGTAGCTTCTCCTTGCTTTCTGCATGGGTAATGGAAAGGATATCGTTTCCGACCCTTCCTTTAGTCGCCTTTTACGACTGGCATGGACTTGGGTGCCTTGGAAGTATTCTTTTTAAGTTCCCCTATCCACAGTGGACATAGGAAGGATAATACAGTAGCTTCATTTGTTCAATCCCCACAGGAGGGTAAACAGGAGGGCGTGTGTTCAATCCCCAGGAGGGGCAGGATTTTTTCCTCCTTAGTTTGAGTATTTGACCACACAAAAATAGAGCTCTTAAGGGTTAGGTGGTAATGCCTCAGACATTAACCTCGCCTAGTGGAAACTTTCCATTCAAGAGTCTATTTTTTTTAAAGATCGCGAGATATTCAGCCATTCCGAGACTTTTAAAAGACACTGTATGTACAAAACAGATTTCAGTACAAGCTTTTATAAATAATTATATAAAATACATCTACTATTTAGATAAAAAAAAAAAAAAAAAAAATGAAGCTAAATGGGTATCGATCACCCGAGATAGTTTTAATTACTCCCATCAAGTGAGTAGCGTCTGATGTGAGAGATAAGTATCATTATCCGCGTATCGCGTATAGGAAATTTTACAAGTATACATTAGAAACGCGAGCCATCTGTCATTCAACACATATCCTGTTATTAGTGAATGTCTAAACATTAAAACAAATAAACAAATTGTCCAGACTTCAGCCTAGTGCTGGATAACGAGTAAGTTCTAGTCTACGAGGTGTGTCCGAAAAGTATCCGACCTGCATTCATATCTTCGCGCTAGAGCGGCCTCTGCAGAGTATGAGCATAAACAGTAGACCTTCACGAACTCCATGAATACCGTAGTTACCGGCTGGACGCCTTGGATCGCGCGCGGCGTGTGTTTATGTTCAACGTTTTTTTTTTCCGTTCGTCGCATTCGTTTACTGTTGAAAATGACAGAAAGAACAGATCAACGAATTTGCATCAAGTTTTGCTTCAATCTCGACACGAGTTGTACGGAGACGATTGAAAGGATACAGCAGGCCTTTGGGGACGAAAGTATGGGCAAAACACAGATAAAGGAATGGTAAAGGCAATTTAAAAATGGCCGCACAGATGTTGACAGTGACCCTCGTTCTATCCGACCTTTGCTGAAAACAACACCGGAAAAAATCGGGTGTGTGCGACTTACAATTGAAGGTGATCGTCGATTGACTTGCCGTGACCTAGAAAATGATCTCGGAATACCGAAAAGTACTGTTTGGGAAATTTTAACCTGAAAACTTGAGATGACTTGCGTCTGTGCGAAATTCATTCCGAAATTGCTCACGACCGAGCAGAAAGACCTTCGCTCTGAAATCGCTCAGGACAACTTGGAAATGGTCAGTGGTGATAAAAATGTCCTTAAGAAGGTTAGTACTGGTCCCTGTGACTATGCGGTAACTCTAAGCGTATTTTTTTATTGAAATTTTTCCTCTCAATTTTTCCATTTATTTATCATTTCTTTTTGCTTGTTCTCTTCGTAGAGAGTGACTGGGCACTGGAGAACATGGTGACTCTAAGCGTATTTTTTATTGAAATTTTTCCTCTCAATTTTTCCATTTGTTTCTCATTTCTTTTTGCTTGTTCTCTTTGTAGAGGGTGACTGGGCACTGGAGAACATGGTAACTCTAAGCGTATTTTTTTTCTCGGCTAAAATAGTTCCTTATTGAGGCCACTCCCCATTTTAAGTCTTAAATCATATACTTACTTCAGACCTTTTAACCCAAAATGGCCGTTTTCTAAAAGTCGTCATTTTACCCTCTGGTAGAAATACGAGATTTGGTTTTCCCAACCTATGGCACTGATAAAACTTAAAAGTTGTTATTTTATTACTTATGTATATGGATAACCTTTTTTGAGCCACTCTTAACGAATTTCTACATCAAAATAATATTTGGTTTTCGTTATACAGGGTGTAACAAATTTTGGTTTGGAACCCCTCCGGCCCCGCCCCTGATTATTTTTTTTGAAAAAACAAAAATGGGGATATTCCTTATTTTATTGGCAATTTTATTTTTCAAAAAAAATATTTGTACCATTCCATTTAAATTTCCCGAGAAATTGACACATTGTGTCAAAAAAGGCACTTCCGGGATTCGAACCTGGATACCGATATTACCATTCGAATGGCCATGGGCCCTTTTCTATCCCTAGAAACAAACAGAATTCAAAAATTCTAAGCGATTCAAAAGTTATGGGCACCAGGCAGGACTTCTGAGACATCTATCTATCTATCTATACTTATAAAACGCAAAGCCCAGTTGGTATACTGACTGACTGATAATCAACGTAGCTCCACGAGGGCTAAACGTAGAGACTTGAAATTTGGCACACTGCCTTTTAGTATGTAGGAGCGTAATAAGAAAGGAAAAAAAATAAAGTTCAACTGGGAGCAAGTTACCGCCAAAAATGACGCTATTTAGCGGGTCTTTTTGCAATTTTTTTTATGGGCAAACAGAAAGAGATAACGAAAAATGACCGAGAATAGACCCCCCCAAAATAGTATATAAGGACCCTATAAAAAATATAAAATTTGAAAATTTCCGTTTTTTCCCCCATTTTTGAACGGTTTTCTCCCCCAAAAAATCTGAATTGAGAAGTACCACTTTGGGATGAGCGAGAAAGCTGAAATTTGATACAAAGGTGTTCCGAAGTACGAAAAGTCAAACCCTTGAATAAAATATTGAATNGCTGAAATTTGATACAAAGGTGTTTCGAAGTACAAAAAGTCATATCCTTGAATAAAATATTGAATTTTCTAACTAAGAGCGGTGCTCTTTATGGGGGTCGGTTCCAACAAAAACCAATAGTTAAGAATTATCACTTCGGGATAAGCGAGAAAGCTGATCTTTTTATATGAAGGTGTTCCGCAGTGCTAAAACTAATATCTTTGAGGAAAATATTGAATTTTCTAAATAGGAGCCGTGTTCTTTCTGGGGGTCGATTCCACCAAAAATCTAAAATTGAGTTGTTGAATTTTGTAACCGTAGCGAAGCGTGCCCTTGGCTGCAACTGTGAAAAAAAATTGCAAAAAGACCCGCTAACAGTTGCAGCCAAGGGCTATTAAATCCATACTAATATTATAAATGCGAAAGTAACTCTGTCTGTCTGTCTGTATGTATGTTACGCTTTCACGCTTAAACTACTGAACTGATTTTGATGAAATTTGGTATGGAGATAGACTAAACTTTAGGAAAGAACATAGGCTACTTTTGGGGTTGAAACTATAAACGGCCATGCCTCTAAGGCGCCAAGCGAAGCGGGCGTATCCTGCTAGTTATTAATAATACTAGCAGGATACGCCCGCTTCGCTTGGCGCCTTATAGGCATGGCCGTTTATAGTTTTGGCGCCTTTTTTCGCGATCAAAAGTAGTCTATGTCTTTTCCTAAAGTTTAGTCTATCTCCATACCAAATTTCATCAAAATCGGTTCAGTAGTTTAAGCGTGAAAGCGTAACATACATACAGACAGACAGACAGATAGACAGACAGACAGAGTTACTTTCGCATTTATAATATTAGTATGGATTAATAAATATTATTAATAATTTAATAATTAAATTTGAAAAAATAGTGTACCTAGGTATAAATTAGAATACCTGTAAAAAAAATACGTAATTTAAATTTAAATTTTCAGGCCAGATATGTTTCGGAGTTATTTCGTGAACCAGTTTACACTCCTCGAGAGACGATTCAATCCGAACTGGCAGTGGAAGACCAAACGTCGCCTTAAAGTTGTTTAAACATTACGTTACCTCATCAATGAACCATTTGGTGGAATGCATAACTTAAGGTACTCCCAGAAGCCAGATGACCGGTTCTATGCACACCGTCATAGTTGCAGCCAAGGGCTATCCAAGCAAAATCCTTACGTTCTCATGATGACCGGTTCTATGCATACCGTCACAGTTCCAGCCAAGGGCTATCCAAGCAAAATCCTTACGTTCTCATGATGACCGGTTCTATGCATACCGTCACAGTTCCGGCCAAGGGCTATCCAAGCAAAATCCTTACGTTCTCATGATGGCCGGTTCTATGCATATTATCACAGTTCCAGCCAAGGGCTCTAAAAATTTAAATTATAATCGACATGGAAGTCAGTATTATTTATAAACATCAAACTTGAGAAGAGTGATTCGACGTTCAATTTCTTCAGGTCTGAAAGGGAGGGGGGGCGATCGCCCTTATTTCCCCCCTCCTTTATCCGCTTCTGAACCAAGCCAAATCGGACGGACCATGAGGACGTATTATGTTGGAAATTGTATGTTCTTATAGATGATGTGTGCTAAGCAAGTAAGTATGCGTACACACTTGCTCGATTACCAATTTGATAGCTAAGACAATCGCTCTCTTTCCTGTGGATACACACTTGCTCGATTATCAATTTGTGATAGCTCAGACAATCGCGATTACCAATTTGATAGCTCAGACAATCGCTCGCTTTCCTGTGGGTACACACTTGCTCGATTACCAATTTGATAGCTCAGACAATCGCTCTTTTTCCTGTGGGTACACACTTGCTCGATTACCAATTTGTGATAGCTCAGACAATCGCGATTACCAATTTGATAGCTCAGACAATCGCTCGCTTTCCTGTGAGTACACACTTGCTTGATTATCAATTTGATAGCACAGACAATCGCTCACTTTCCTGTGAGTACACACTTGCTTGATTACCAATTTGATAGCTCAGACAATCGCTCTCTTTCCTGTGAATACACACTTGCTCGATTACCAATTTGATAGCTCAGACAATCGCTCGCTTTCCTGTGAGTACACACTTGCTCGATTACCAATTTGATAGCTCAGACAATCGCTCTTTTTCCTGTGGTAGCTCAGACAATCGCTCGCTTTCCTGTGAGTACACACTTGCTCGATTATCAATTTGATAGCACAGACAATCGCTCACTTTCCTGTGAGTACACACTTGCTCGATTATCAATTTGATAGCACAGACAATCGCTCACTTTCCTGTGAGTACACACTTGCTTGATTACCAATTTGATAGCTCAGACAATCGCTCGTTTTCCTGTGAGTACGCACTTGCTCGATTACGAATTTGATAGCTCAGACAATCGCTCGCTTTCCTGTGGGTACACACTTGCTCGATTACCAATTTGTGATAGCTCAGACAATCGCGATTACCAATTTGATAGCTCAGACAATCGCTCGCTTTCCTGTGAGTACACACTTGCTCGATTATCAATTTGATAGCTCAGACAATCGCTCGCTTTCCTGTGAGTACACACTTGCTCGGTTACCAATTTGATAGCTCATACAATCGCTCGCTTTCCTGTGAGTACACACTTGCTCGATTACCAATTTGATAGCTCAGAAAATCGCGATTACCAATTCGGAACTTCCAAGTAGAATTGTTAGTTGACAATCGAAGAAACAAATGAGCATTGTCTTAATGTTTGCTCCTGGCAGTCGGCCATCTTTTCATGATTGATCCCGACAGTCAGTCATTTCTTCATGTTATCTCCCGATAGTCGGCCATCCCTTCATGTTTGCTCCCGACAGTTGGCCATCCCACATTTCAACTTCAAGGTTCACAAAAAAAAAANACATTTCAACTTCAAGGTTCAAAAAAAAAAAAAAACTCACGGGCGAACCAATGGACTCACAGCGACCAATCTTCGTACACTCGACTCAGGAGGAGTCACCCTAACTTAACCCCTCTCCGAGCAATAGGATTTCCACTCCCCCCCCCCCCCACCNCCCACCCCCCCCCCCAATGCATTACTTTTGGGTCAACCCCCTTATTGTGTAAACTGTTCGTAACAATAGTTTAGGTTTGAACTAACTAACCGTTAAGAATGAATACCACTGTTAACTGTATTGTGCAATGATAGGACACCAAAAACAAATGTTGGGTCCATCCTCTTATTGTGTAAACTGTTCGTAACAATAGTTTAGGTTTGAACTAACTAACCGTTAAGAATGAATACCACTTAGAGATTACGATACCGGGATCCCCCCCGAAAATGGCTGAAATTTTGATCCCGAGATTCGCCAGCCAGTCCCGGGATTTTCGGGATTGACACATTGATATAATAAAAACAAACAAAAAATATACTTTTTTAATGAATTTGAAAATGATGCCCCAATACGTCAACCTTAAACGTTACCTGAATGTCGATATGTTGCCATCTGCCAAGCAATAAAAAAATGCAAGACACAAATATATACCAAACACACAAATTCAACAAATATACATCAAATAAGATGTGCCAAAATTACCACCTTTACATAATATTGAGTATTCCTATTTCAAATATTTTTCTGTCGACGGGAAAAACGCTACGTTTAATTTTGACATAGGGTCTTGTCACTAGAAAACGTGACGGAAGGGAAATAAACGTCCGATGATCCACTAGCATGGAGATGTTCCTATTGCATCTTCGTCTCTCTTTTCAGACTTCAGCATGCTTTAAGATATTGTAAGGAAAGTACCTATTTATTGTTTTCTAATTATAAACTTTTTTTACTTTCCTTATCCTATAAAAAAAGAAAGTATTGTAATGACCTGAAATTTTCCATGTCGAGTTTTCAATAGGAATCGAGTGTAACTGAAACGTCTGAGGGAAAAGGTTAGAAAAGTGACAACTGGTTTTTGTGGAAAAGTGACAACTGGTTTTTGTGGAAAAGTGACAACTGGTTTTTCCAGCTTGACAACGCTCCAGCTCACTCAGCACTTAGAACTCGTGAGTTTTGGGGTCCCCAGAACCCAAATCCCGAGTTTCAGCGGTCCGTGTATGTGTCTGTCTATCTGTAAACAATATATCTCAAGAAAGAGAACTGAATTTTTATCTGTATGTCAGTTTTATGTCTAGAAGGAACCACCACGAAGCATTTGATTGAAATTGAAGTTACTGTTGGCGTGTTTTTGCCTCTAAAATAGTAAGAGATAGAGATTGAAATTTGGTAATTTGATTGAAATTGAAGTTACTGTTGGCGTGTTTTTGCCTCTAAAATAGTAAGAGCTAGAGATTGAATTTTGGTAATTTGATTGAAATTGAAGTTACTGTTGGCGTGTTTTTGCCTCTAAAATAGTAAGAGCTAGAGATTCAAATTTGGTACTGTTTCATATCAATTTTATGCATTAATTTCGCCACGACATTTTTTATTAAATTACACTCTATCGCTGGTACTTTTCGGCGGTTTTGGCCAATTTTGGCGTTTAATCCTGCCTGGAAAGAGAACGGTATGTGCCAGCGACTTGAAATTTTGTATGTACATATTCCATTAAAAAAATACGCGGACTGAGGTCATAAAAAAAATCTACTTTATTTTGAAGTTACACGCCTGGGTATTCTTCAAAGTACTCTCCTTCCGAACGCACACGCTTATCCCAACGGTATTTGCACGTTGAAACAATCCTGGTACACTTCTTTTGTGATGGCTTTCAGCTCCTTCGTCGAATTTGTCCTTATCTCCGAAATCTTCTTCCTTTGAGGTTTTTTTTTCAGTTTTGGGAATAAGAAAAAGTCAAGGAGCAAGTTCCTGAGTATGGGGGATGGGGCAGAATAGTAATCGAGTGTAACTGAAACGTCTGAGAGAAAAGGTTTGAAAAGTGACAACTGTTTTTTGTGGAAAAGTGACAATTGGTTTTTCCAGCTTGACACCGCTCCAGCTCACTCAGCACTCAGAACTCGTGAGTTTTTGGCTAATCACTCGATTACTGTTCTTCCCCATCTCCCATGCTCACCTGATCTTGTGACTTTTTCTTATTCCCAAAACTGAAAAAAAACGCCAAACGAAGAAATTTGAGACAATTTCTGAGATCAAGGCAAATGCGACGATGGAGCTGAAAGCCATCACAAAAGAAAATAACCAGGATTGGTTCAACAAGTGGAAACACCGTTGGGATAAGTGTGTGCGTTGGGAAGGAGAGTACTTTGAAGGAGACCCAGACGTGTAACTTCAAAATAAAGTAGATTTATTAGGAGTTTCAACCATTAGTCTATGTTTTTTATGTCTCAATCCGCGTATTTTTTTAATAGACCTCGTATGTATAATAACAGCCTCCTAGGACGTACCTGTGCGGAGAAATCGCGATGATGTCAAGTGAGTGTGTTTCTCTATTATATATATAGATTATAAACATAGAACTTGACTTATCTGACCGAGATATTTTGTTAGCTGAAACTCGAGATTTTATCAAGTGGAAACACAACTGTCCGTGACGTTTTTCCACCGTCAACGAAAACAAAATACGTCTTGTAATACGGAGATGTCCCGAAAGTCATTATTTCACAATTGATTCCGATTAATTATTTATGATAGCTTTAATTTATTTATTAATTTTATTTCTTATTAGTATTATTTACAATTTTATTTCCATTATACGCTTTTTTTTTTACGTAAAGGTCCAAATTGATTTTTTGTGTGTACTTATTTTAAGAAGAATACATTTTTCTGGTTTAATTAGGATTCTATGTCATTTAAAACCATTCGAAAGGTTACTGTAATCACAAAAGTAGCAAGGGAGANTAATTCTACCATGCCATATCAACGTGCTTAGAATCATCTTTAAAATGGACATAACTTGATTCAAAAGCAGCTCTAAAACTTATAACCATTTTTACTGTCTTTTGAGTGAGAAGCTCTCGTTTTTATCTTCACTGATTTTTTCTTCTACCATCTTCTTGAACTTCACCCTTCCCCAATTCTGTTTGGGGTCGGCCTTTCTTTCCTTAATTCTACCATGCCATATCAACGTGCTTAGAATCATCTTTAAAATGGACATAACTTGATTCAAAAGCAGCTCTAAAACTTATAACCATTTTTACTGTCTTTTGAGTGAGAAGCTCTCGTTTTTATCTTCACTGATTTTTTCTTCTACCATCTTCTTGAACTTCACCCTTCCCCAATTCCATTTGGGGTCGGCCTTGCTTTCGTTAATTCTACCATGCCACAACCTTTTGTTCTGTGCCTATTTTCTTTAGCTGTACCTTTTCCTGGTACGGTAACCCTCGCTTGTTTCTCACAGTATCCATAGAAACTGCGTAGAAATTGTATTTTGCTGATGGCTTTTCACTTTTGGTTTGAAGCAGAGCTTTTTTAAAGGCTGGATGTCCTTCCTAACATCAAAGCTTCTATTTTTGGACGTGCCTAGGATCATCTTCAAAATGGACATAATTTGATTCAAAAGCAGCTCTGAAACTTATAACTATTTCTACTGTCTTTTGAGTGAGAAGCTCTCGTTTTTATTTATCTCCCAATTTCTGTTTCGTGTCGGCCTTGCTTTCGTTAATTCTACCATGCCACAACCTTTTGTTCTGTGCCTATTTTCTTTAGCTGTACCTTTTCCTGGTACGGTAACCCTCGCTTGTTTCTCACAGTATCCATAGAAACTGCGTAGAAATTGCATTTTGCTGATGCCTTTCCTCCCTGGGTTTTTAAAGGCTGGATGTCCTTCCTAACATCAAACCTTCTATTTTTGGACGTGCTTAGGATCGTCTTTAAAATGGACATAACTTGATTCAAAAGCAGCTCTGAAACTTATAACTATTTCTATTGTCTTTTGAGTGAGAAGCTCTCGTTTTTATCTTCACTGATTTTTTCTTTTTCCTTCTTCTTGAGCTTCACCCTTCCCCAATTCCATTTGGGGTCGGCCTTGCTTTCGTTAATTCTACCATGCCACAACCTTTTGTTCTGTGCCTATTTTCTTTAGCTGTACCTTTTCCTGGTACGGTAACCCTAGCTTGCTTCTCACAGTATCCATAGAAACTGCGTAGGAACTCGCTTTTTGCCGAAGATCTCTCATCCTTGGTTTGAAGCAGCGTTTTTTAAACGCTAGATTCCCTTCCTAATATCAAACCTTCTATATTTTTACGAGCTTAGGATCGTCTCCACTGAGGGGAGCAAGCTGACTTGCTCCCCTCAGTGGCTCCATTCTAGCAGTAATTTCATTTGGCCACCATTAAAACCAATCGTTAATATCTTCAGCGTATCTATTGATCAACTCCTATTTCTATTAAACTATAATTCGTATTGCATTGACTGTTTTATAAAATGAATATACCTGTCAATATTCAGCACATTGAATATTTGCCAGTTGTTCTGTTCATATTTTGGCTTAATTCCGGCGTCATGTCCATAGCAGCCGAGTCGATTACATCTATTGAATATTAACATCCAAATATTCAATTACATATACAGGGTCCAGAAATACCTAATTGATCAATATTTTTTTTCTTCTTCTCAATTATTAATCCATCTATCTATGCTAAACTATCTCTTTTCTTAATTCTTTCTCTCCTTCTTCTTCTTAATTCTTTCCTGCTCTCCTTCTTCTTCTTATTTTTTTCTTTCTCTTCTTCTTCTTAATTCTTTCTTTCTCTCCTTCTTCTTCTTAATTCTTTCCTGCTCTCCTTCTTCTTAATTCTTTCCTGCTCTCCTTCTTCTTAATTCTTTCTTTCTCTTCTTCTTCTTAATTCTTTCTTTCTCTCCTTCTTCTTAATTCTTTCTTTCTCTTCTTCTTCTTAATTCTTTCTTTCTCCTGCTCTCCTTCTTAATTCTTTCTTTCTTTTCTTCTTCTTAATTCTTTCCTGCTCTCCTTCTTAATTCTTTCTTTCTTTTCTTCTTCTTCTTAATTCTTTCCTGCTCTCCTTCTTCTTCTTAATTCTTTCTTTCTTTTCTTCTTCTTAATTCTTTCTTTTTCTCCTTCTTCTTCTTAATTCTTTCTTTCTCTCCTTCTTCTTCTTAATTCTTTCCTGCTCTCCTTCTTCTTCTTAATTCTTTCTTTTCTTCTTCTTAATTCTTTCTTTTTCTCCTTCTTCTTCTTAATTCTTTCTTTTTCTCCTTCTTCTTCTTAATTCTTTCTTTCTCTTCTTCTTCTTCTTAATTCTTTCCTGCTCTCCTTCTTCTTAATTATTTCTTTCTCTTCTTAATTCTTTCTTTCTATTTTTCCGTTTATATTGTTTCATTCAAGAAAGTGTACAAAATAAAAGTCTCCATCTGTATAAGATACTGACCTTGAATCGACGCAGCTCGGATAAACCTGGGGACTTGAAATTTTGAATACAGATTAACGATGCAACTTTTAAAATGTTCGAAGCTGGCTCATTTTTTTCTTCATTTACCGCTATGATGCCATCTACAAACCATTTGTAGATAACCTCCATGCCATGACTTAATGCCATGAAAAAAATACTATTCGAACTTGTTAATTTGTGATATATAGAGACGGTTTTGAATTCTATCTGTTGCATTTCTTGAGATTTTCAAATTTCTTTCCCATATGCCTTCAAAAGATAGATATTCCCACGCGCTGCTTCTGTAAACAAACTGAAACTTTGTTAATATTAAAATTTTGCTTGAAATAGGGGATTCAAATAAGATTTCAAAAAAAGGAAGTAAAAAGGGTTTCCAAGGAAAATTTTGTTGACATTAAAATTTTGCTTAAGGTTATATAACCTGATTTTTGTTAATTTCCGTTTTGACAGTGCGATATGTATAATATAGTCTTTCTATGTTTTTTGTATTATTACATAGAACATCAAGGCACCCATTTGAACCTTCAGTAGCGATAAAATAAGTTATGTCCAGATGAACGCGCGGTACGACGTACCGCGCGGAACAAGATCTATCTAAATGGTGCATATTGTCTACATGATCTCGCGGTAACCGCACGGTGCCGCTCAGTACGAGTTCTACAAACTTGAATCGATTTGTCCATGGGTCCCGCGCGGTACCGCACGGTGCCGCTCAGTACGAGTTCTACAAACTTGAATCGATTTGTCCATGGGTCCCGC
>JAAEEI010007383.1:8408-18479 GCA_012654025.1 Pachypsylla venusta
TTTTTTTTTTTTTTTTATTTTATTTTGTTTTTTTAATTTTTTTTCATTTTCCCATATTTGATCTTTTTCTTTGTCTTAGGAGTTTCTCTCAAATATTTAAACCTCGTCACTTTCTTCTTTTTCCCATATTTTGTTTCAACTCAGGTGCATCTACAACATTTGCAAATGTTCTGTCTTCTCAAAGAATATTTGATTAATTTCCAATTATCAATTTTTTTTTTAAAGTTCTGATAGCGTAACACATTTTTTCATTCAATCAAAGGAGGAAGTATTTTTATTCTTCTCCTAATTGAATAGCAATTAGTCAATCTCACATAGTATTAGCAGAATTTTATAGAATTGCGGACAGTTGCTGTTCAACCAGTGTAACAAGACACAGATATTTTTCGTGTAGGTACCTACATGTGTTTTTCCCTATTATGGAAGTCGGGGAAGAGAGAGAAGCAAGTTTAGTTCAAAAGTGTTGCGAGATTTATAAGACTGAGATCCAGGGGCGTACACAAGGGGGGGGGCTGGCCGGCTATAGCCCCCCCGATTTTTTTTTCGAGATAAGCCATCAAATGTGAAACGCGAGTGTATATCATCTAATCCTGTGCTTCTTTTTCAATGTCACGCAGAAAACATTTTTTGGGAAAGGTGTTTCATACTTCCATAACAAAGTGCAAAGTAAGGACGATTTAACTTTTTTCTTCATATTTTCAAATTTTAAGTATCTTGCTTTTTGGTTTATTATTTTCAATAATGAACCTTTGGAGTCGTCCTATCTGGGTTCTAATTGTGCCCCGAAACTTACCCTTGGCGATTTTTGCCGCTTTTTAGCGGTTTTAAGTATTTAGAGTACATCACCTAATAGGCAGAGAAGCAGGAATGGTAGGGCGGAGGCGCAGGAACGGTAGGCCGCCCCGGATGCTGGTCCTATAGGGCTTTGCTACGCTTTTATTTCTAGAAACATTCGATTATCGGGGGGGTTGTATAAAGCCCCCCTTTACCCCCCCGATTTACACTTTGTTTACATTATCTCTCTGTGAAACTAGATGGGGTCAACACCACGACGATGTTATGGTACCTACTTGGTTTGCCCAGCTCCCCCCCCCCGAAAAAAATCCTGTGTACGCCCCTGCTGAGATCCCACTGAGTGCACCATTGTTTCGCAGCATACATAGCGACCAAATTTTGCATATTGTTGTTGTCTTTATTTTTTTATTTTATTTTTTTTATCTTAATTTGGCTTAACGTCTCTTTAACATCTATTGGTAATTGAAGACGGGGGTTTCACCCTTTCATTCGCTGGAAACTTGCAAAACCAGCTACCCACATTGACCTTACCCAGCCCGGGTTGGGCCGGAAAAATAGCCAGCATCACGAGGGCGCGAACCCACATGGTACCACTTTCGCTGGACGTTGCTTAACTTCAGTGATCTAACGGGAACTGGTGTATTCAACGTGCCGTAATTGTTGTCTGTGGGATTATCTGAAAGAACATCGGAGCATGGAACGTAGCTCAGTGCTTCGCAATTCTGCGCAACAAAATGTTGGACTCTATGACAATCCAGTCCAATTTTTTTTTTTTTTAATTTTAAAATGCCCGCGCAACTATTGCTTTGTATATGTAGATTGGCACTATGTTAAATAATATTTTCCAATATTTCTTTCCCGAATTACAGCACTTGCTTACGGAATAATAAAGTTGTTGCATCTCAACCTCCAAGATTAATAAAAAGAAACCTCTGGCTGAACTAAGAAATACTTACCTCAACACCACTAATCTGAGCAATGAAACCTACAGACCCATATTACAACAAATTCACCATGACACTGTCACCACCGTCATCGAAAATTACAGCCCAAACCGTGTTCTTGGCACATCTCCTCCTGAAATAGCGGAGTCAGAAAAATCTCTGCCCAGATCCACCCGAGCAACATTGGCTCAACTGCGCTCAGGATGGTGCCACAAACTGCAGAGCTACAAATCAAGAATACATCCGGCCATCGTAGAGCTATGTCCTAAATGTAGGAAAGCCACACATGACGTCTGTCACCTCTTCAACTGCCCGGCGGACCCAACCACCCTAGTGCCTTCCTCACTATGGATGAATCCAATGGAAGCAGCAGCTTTCCTTGGCCTTAAGACAGAGTGATCGTCGTCGAATACGTTAACAACAACAACAAAATGGACATAATAGATTACACAGCAACTACTATGTAGGGTGTCCCAAAAGTCGGAGACCAACTGAATATCTTTTGAACGGCTTTATGAGGAGTTTTGAAATTTTGCATGATTGGGCGGAGCGAAGCGTAGCCTTATACTCCCTACAAACTGCAAACTTTTGTTACCCTACTCCTCCGAAACTACTCAACCGATTTTTACCAAATCTAAATATATGCTTATGTCTTCCAACTCTTTTATATGTGTCATTCATTCATTATTGTCATATCCATCCAAAACATCTTTTCTTGGAACCAATAATGTAAATGTACATTTCTTTGTGATATTATGTAACAATTTTGAGGGCAAGTAATATGCTACACTTAACAAATACCTTGACCACTGGTCCCCATTAACATTAACAGCGACTCANCCCGATTCGTGATTAGCAAAAGATTTTACACATGACCATGACCTTCAATGTGACCTTTACATTGACCTTAGAGGTTATTTAGAGGTCAAATATGAATTTTAAATAGAAACACCCATTTTTGACCCCGATCTTCATTTGGGGGCCCTTTAGGGCACCAACTGTGAAATTTGGGTCACATCTTTATAGGAGTGACCCGAATTTCAGGTGCAGTGCCCAGTGCCCTAAAGGACCCCTATTAGATGATAATAGTCCCATGAGGTCGATGTTATGTTACAAAGGATCACTGTTTTAAATTTCATCGAAATTGAAGCTTTATTGCTACTTTTAGAGGTGCCCTAAAGGGCCCAGGTGAAGATATCCCCCTACGACCCAAAATTTGTCGGGAATATGTTACACAGATTAGAGTTTAACAATGATAGGTACATATTTGAGAGTAAAATTTTCTGCTCATCAAAAATTCGGGGTCAAAAATGGGTATTTCTATTTAAAAAATCATATTAGACCTCTAAATAACCTCCAAGGTCAATATAAAGGTCATGGTCATGTGTAAAATCTTTTGCTAATCACAAATCGGACGGTCAAAAATGGTTGTTTCTATTTGAAAATTCATATTTGACCTCTAAATAATCTTCAAGGTCAATGTGAAGGTCACATTGAAGGTAATAATCATGTGTAAAATCTTTTGCTAATCATGAATCGGGGGTCAAAAATGGGTGTTTCTATTTAAAATTTCATATTTAACCTCTAAATAACCTCTAAGGTCAATAAGAAGGTCACACTGAAGGTCATGGTCATGTGTCCCCCTATTTATACAACAACTTTTGTTTAAAACTTTTTCTATTATTTTGCCTTCCAGTCAAGTTATTCTCCATTAAAGGTTAAAATGGTCCACGCAGTATATATATTATGATGAACATTAATGGGTTGGTTGTGTAGTGGCTCTGGTAAACAGTAGGGTGTTGGTTCAAATCCATGGAATTTTAACCTTTGGGAAATATACAGGTTGGACCATTTTAACCTTTAATGGAGAATAACTTGACTGGAAGTCAAAATAATAGAAAAAGTTTTAAACAAAAGTTGTTGTATAAGTAGGGGGACATATGACCATGACCTTCAATGTGACCTTGACATTGACCTTGGAGGTTATTTGAGGAACAAATATGAATTTTTAAATAGGAACACCCATTTTTGACCCCCGATTCGTGATTAGCAAAAGATTTTACACATGATCATGACCTTCAATGTGACCTTTACATTGACCTTAGAGGTTATTTAGAGGTCAAATATGAATTTTTAAATAGAAACACCCATTTTTGACCCAATAGAACACACAAAAATTTGTGTTTCTATTTAAAATTTCATTAATGACCTCTAAATAACCTCCAAGGTTAATGTGAAGGTCACATTGAAGGTCAAGGTCATGTGTAAAATCTTTTGCTAATCACGAATCGGGGGTAAAAAATGGGTGTTCCTATTTCAAAATTCATTTTTGACCTCTCAATAACCTCCAAGGTCACATTGAAGATCATGGTCATTTGTGAAATCTTTTGCTAATCACGAATCGGCGGTCAAAAATGGGTGTTTCTATTTAAAAATTCATATTTGACCTCTTTACCTCCAAGGTCAATGTCAAGGTCACATTGAAGGTCATGGTCATGTGTCCCCCTACTTATACAACAACTTTTGTTTAAAACTTTTTCTATTATTTTGCCTTCCAGTCGAGTTATTCTCCATTAAAGGTTAAAATGGTCCACCCTGTATATTTATTTTTTTCACAAAACGAAAGAAAAATCCATATTGGAACCAAGCCATCATTTCTGTGATATCATTATCATGATTGGTATTTGAATGTCTGCAGTTCACATCAATACTAGTTATTAAAAGCCATTATCCTTCCTCCCGGCCGGGCGGCCCCTGAGGGGCCCTCTAGTGAAATTTTGCGAGGGGTCCCAAACACTGGGTGTGTCTCCTTTCTTAACACAGGTACTGTGATGCCCTCGCTGACATTATTACTGCGGAAGTTTTACGCGTTATATTTCTAGAGCCATCAGACCACTGATGGCTCTAGAAATATCCTCGCAAACAATATCATTGCGGAAGCGTTACACGTTCCACCTAAAATTCTGCTCTTTCCATTTTGCGTTACACGTTCCACCTAAACTTCTGCTCTTTCCATTTCTAACACAGGCCACTGATGGCTCTAGAAATATCCTCGCAGACAATATCATTGCGGAAGCGTTACACGTTCCACCTAAAATTCTGCTCTTTCCATTCCTAACACAGGCCACTGATGGCTCTAGAAATATCCTCGCAGACAATATTACTGCGGAAGCGTTACACGTTCCACCTGAAATTCTGCTCTTTCCATTCCTAACACAGGCCACTGATGGCTTTAGAAATATCCTCGCAGACAATATCATTGCGGAAGCGTTACACGTTCCACCTAAAATTCTGCTCTTTCCATTTCTAACACAGGCCACTGATGGCTTTAGAAATATCCTCGCAGACAATATTACTGCGGAAGCGTTACACGTTCCACCTGAAATTCTGCTCTTTTCATTTCTAACACAGACCACTGATGGCTCTAGAAATATCCTCGCAGACAATATTACTGCGGAAGCGTTACACGTTCCACCTGAAATTCTGCTCTTTCTATTTCTAACACAGGCCACTGATGGCTCTAGAAATATCCTCGCAGACAATATCACTGCGGAAGCGTTACACGTTCCACCTAAAGTTTTGCTCTTTCCATTTCCAACACAGGCCACTGATGGCTCTAGAAATATTCTCGCAGACAATATCACTGCGGAAGCGTTACACGTTCCACCTAAAATTCTGCTCTTTCCATTTCTAACACAGGCCACTGATGGCTCTAGAAATATCCTCGCAGACAATATCACTGCGGAAGCGTTACGCGTTCCACCTAAAATTCTGCTCTTTCCATTTCTAACACAGGCCACTGATGGCTCTAGAAATATCCTCGCAGACAATATTACTGCGGAAGCGTTACACGTTCCACCTAAAATTCTGCTCTTTCCATTTCTAACACAGGCCACTGATGGCTCTAGAAATATCCTCGCAGACAATATTACTGCGGAAGCGTTACACGTTCCACCTAAAATTCTGCTCTTTCCATTTCTAACACAGACCACTGATGGCTTTAGAAATATCCTTGCAGACAATATCATTGCGGAAGCGTTACACGTTCCACCTAAAATTCTACTCTTTCCATTTCTAACACAGGCCACTGATGGCTTTAGAAATATCCTCGCAGACAATATTACTGCGGAAGCGTTACACGTTCCACCTAAAATTCTGCTCTTTCCATTTCTAACACAGGACTAGGGATGGGTTAGTCATCCACGAGTCGAGTGATCGAGAGTCGACTCATGGAGTCGACTCATATTGGGGAGTCGAGTAAAGCGAGTCGACTCATGTAAGTGAGTCGAAAATCCCATCACTACACAGGCCACTGATGGCTCTAGAAATATCCTAGCAGACAATATCACTGCGGAAGCGTTACGCGTTCCACTAAAAAGACTCTTTCCATCTCCAACACAGGCCACTGATGGCTCTAAAAATATCCTCGCAGACAATATCATTGCGGAAGCGTTACGCGTTCCACTTCATCTACCATCTAAAGTTGTATCTTAATTTGTTTCTTTTAATTAAAGGATGTCAGAAGTATTGCAGGATGTGCTGATATCAAATTTACGTCAATGTGTTTTGTTAATAAAATCAATTAGGTGTTCATTAATTTTCATTCATCTACTGTCTACTCTATAATTACGGACCTTCTACTCAAGATACAAGTATCTTACACATATAGGAGTGACAAAACAGATTCCCAGCATAGTATCTTCATGTGAACAGGAAGTTTACGAGTGAAGCTGTATTGTATCTAGAGCTTATAATGGCGCAGATCCTGGAGTAATTTAGGTTGCAAAAAATCTTCTGGTGCGGTAAGGTTCAATTTATACAACCATATCTCAATATGAACACCAATCTATGTGCGATTTGGCACGGTTCCATTTATATTTTTCAATGAAGACAAAAAAAAATCAATTTGCTTATTGCCAATTTCAGACATCTCCGTGGCAGAGTGCGCATTACACGTGTCTTGGGATCACTTTCGATCTGATTTAGGGCGTCTGTAGAGAGATTTTTGCGAACTTCCTTTTGCTCATCTGATAGGTAAAAAACATAGGTGACCTATGTTTTGCACCAAGGTGGTTCCGGGTTCGATTCCTGGACGGGTCAAAAATTTGAAAAAGGTTTTTTCGAATTTTCTATTTGGTCTGGTTGTATTTGGGGGTAACTTAGCCTCCTGAGTGCAATTGAGTAGCTATGGTAAAAGCGTCAAGTGGGTAAAAAAAAAAATATAAGGTAAAAATTGTTAAACTGTATATTAGGCTTAGTCATATTGGAGTGAATGTTGAAAATACCATGTAATGCATTGATGCCCTTGCCCACAAACATGACATAATAACACAAAGAATTATACATTTACATTATTGCCTATCTCGTCGTATGCTATTTGCAATCTCAATATGCTTATTGCTTAACCAGTTGCCTGCTTAACAATGTCTTCGTATGCTATTTGCAATCTCAATATGCTTATTGCTTAACCAGGTGCCTGCTTAACAATGTCTTCGTATACTATTTGCAATCTCAATATGCTTATTGCTTAACCAGGTTCCTGCTTAACAATTTCTTCGTATACTATTTGCAATCTCAATATGCTTATTGCTTAACCAGGTGCCTGCTTAACAATGTCTTCGTATACTATTTACAATCTCAATATGGTTATTGCTTAACCAGGTGCCTGCTTAACAATATCTTCGTATACTATTTGCAATCTCAATATGTTTATTGCTTAACCAGGTGCCTGCTTAAAAATTTCTTCATATACTATTTGCAATCTCAATATGCTTATTGCTTAACCAGGTGCCTGCTTAACAATTTCTTCGTATACTATTTGAAATCTCAATATGCTTATTGCTTAACCAGGTGCCTGCTTAACAATATCTTCGTATACTATTTACAATCTCAATATGCTTATTGCTTAACCAGGTGCCTGCTTAACAATATCTTCGTATACTATTTGCAATCTCAATATGTTTATTGCTTAACCAGGTGCCTGCTTACCAATTTCTTCGTATACTATTTGCAATCTCAATATGCTTATTGCTTAACCAGGTGCCTGCTTAACAATCTCCTCGAACAGTAGCGGCGCAAGTTATGTTGAAGCCCTAAAAATTTTACAGCATTTTTCGCAAGCATTTTTTTTTTTTTTTTTGAGGTACTTCCCCAAGGAAGTACTGTCACGCCCGTGGACAATATTTTAACTGACCACAAGCGAGGTTTAGTGCAAGACTGCTAAAACTGTTATTTAGGGGCTGCACTTGGGTCCGTCAGGAGGCCCGCTTATGGTCCTTAGGGGTATTATGCATGGCGTAAAGGACATCCTGAAAACATTACTCTGGGTTCTTCAGGGGCCCCGCTTATGAACCTGTGGGGGATCTTAAAGATACATGGCCTAAAGTACTTTACTTTGGGTCCATCATGGTTAGATGTTCCTGAGAAGTCTTGCTATCCTCGGCCTAAAGTTTATCAGAAATAAATACGGAGAACGTTCACTAGAATATCTGGTACCAAGACCTCTTAAAAACTTACCAATTGGTCTCAAAATCTTTGATAACTATAAAGAGTTAAAGGAAAACTTTTATCAACACTTCCTGGATGGGATAGCATAGCTCAATCTTATGGGCTATGCTGTCATACATTAGTAAAATATAAATTATTTTGTGATTTGGTTCCGGTTCTGCAGCACGCTGACTGACAGACATCTAGCGACCGACAGACAGACTTACAGACCGACAGACAAACATATTGATTGACAGACAAACTCACTGACTTCTTACAAGACTGGACAAACATGACACCAAAAGGCTGTAGAAATGAAGCACAAATTACAATGTTCTAACTTATGCAGATTTATTATCATTTTTTTCTCTCATCTTCTCGAAACGAAGTTCGGGTACTCAGCTACTAATAATAATATCCCAGAGATCCATATACCTGAATGTAAATATGTAATCTGTATGCAATGTCTCACCTCAAATTTCTGTTGAATATAGTTCTCAAAAACATACAACGTGTCTTCACTTTCTAAACCTCTCATATCGCTATCCCCATGTTTTTCTCTATAGTTGCTACTGACAATGTGTATTGTAGAGAACACACTGGTTACTTTCTTCGTCTCGTTTAGCAATCGTGTATCTTGAGGTCCTATAAAACCTGCAATAATCAAAAGTTTTACACTTTCTAAACCTCTCATATGGTTATCATCATGTTTTTCTCTATAGTTGCTACTGACAATGTGTATTGTAGAGAACACACTGGTTACTTTCTTCGNTAAGTCTCTGCCTCTCAAATCCAAGGGTCCCGGGTTCAATTCCTAGCACAAAGCAGCCTAAGAAACACGTGTCTTAGGCTGCTTTGTGGATGGGTATTTATACATTGTTCTATCTGCGTTGACAAATCAAGGTAAATGTTAAAAATATAAATTCATGGTTTAAATAAATCAACTTGAAAGTTGTGAAAAATTTTCAAACACACAGAAGTTTAGCGATAGTGGGCTAATATGGGACAATGGCTATTGCAGGACACTGATTTTAAAATATAGTGCGACCTTTCAGCTTGTACAGCAATCATAAATATTGGTATATTTCGTAAACATTAACATCTGATAATCGAATTATGTGTTGCCAAGAAGAAGCGTACACTCCATTTCACATCAACTAAGTGAATTGCCTACTTTTACTTTTATTACTGCCCATACGATGATTTTAGATGAAAAAATAATAGAGGGGCCCGTAAATTTTTCCCTCGGCCCGGATTTTCTGTCTACGGCCCTGTTATTATTAATTTTCAATAATAAATCCTCAATCAGGCCAGCCGAATTGCTCTCCAACACGTACTTCCGACTTTTAAATCCAACTCTGCCGCAGTCAACAACTCCAATACCGACACAGGAAACGCAAATTATAAGCTACTAGCTGTTTTACCCGTGCTTCGCTACGGGCTATAATACATAGCTGATAGAAGAATGAGGATAAATATGAATGTTCAAATCTGAAGAACAGATTAAAAAATAAATTAACTGCCCAAAAAAAAAAGCGAAAATAAAACTATTGGGAAGGAGCTATCTTGTCAAAGAGTACCGTGAGACTTGATTGGCGCAGCGCTTTCTATTGTCATGGGATCACAGCTCTTTTAGCATACCTAATGTCCACTTTCAGGAAGGTCTCTTAGACCCCAGTTGGGGGTATGTGGATTTAGGCCGTTTAGGGGATATCATTTGATCAGCAAAACTACACTTATTTACCGGCACGGATAAACAGAAATAAAAGGTGATAATATTTGGTGGACGCGAATTTTCCTCATTTGGAATATTAAAAAATCCTTTCTTATTGCACATCTAGAACAT